>JAQJVL010000173.1:1223580-1351080 GCA_035578905.1 Stictocephala bisonia | reverse complement strand
ACACACACACACACACACACACACACACACACACACACACACACACATACAGCCGCACTACTTAATCACACACGATGTGCTGATAAGAATAAATAATATGTTAAAACCGTTCAAATGGAAGTCCTTTAAATATTTTAGTTGTAAATTAAATAAATGTACTAATCTCACAAAATTTACTTCATAGTAGGCCCATAATTTTGTCAACTGAAATGACAAATCTAGTGAATTAATTTTTGTAAAAACCATTGATATACGAGGTACAGTAAAAAAGTTCACGGAATCGACGTCCAGAGACACAAAGAGTCGTGCCGGTGGGAATTTTTCTGTCTATCAGTTATCTATTTCATATAATGGATAAACACGCAAATAATTAGAGCACTTATATCAACTGTTTAGAGGGCCACTAAATTCGGCTGTAATTATTATTGGCAGGAAAGCGTCGTTTATTACCTTAAAATTATTTGTGGACGTTTTTTGACAAATAAAGCCTTTTGATTTGCTATAACATTTTAAGACCTTAATTAAGCAAATTGAATTTTGTAATATATTATACAATTAAAGTATTTTGAGATATTTTAACACATTGTATTGTTATGTTTACAAGCTATAAATACCTAATACAAGCCGACAGCCCTTGCTTTCCTTCGAGGTGGTTCTCTACGCTTGCTTACTCTTCCCTCCATATCACTTTCTCCTACATGACAAAATCTAACACCCCCAATAAGTCTACTTTAGGGGATGCAATGTAGTGTAATCATGTCAAAGTTAGTGGAAATTTCTTAAAATATTTTACAACTAAAGCAAAATTAGCCAAGTGTTGTCATGTTTATGTCTCTTGTATCGGCTGTTTGATTAAATTATTTAAATTAAATTAATGCCAATGTTAAGGAATGGAATTTAGACAAATCTTTTTTTAGAGGCCCTCTACGATGCAAAAGCCAATATTCCTCCAAATTTCATCAAAATCTGTTCAGTAGCTCTGGAATTTTTTATTATAAGGTAGCCTATATACAGTATTTAGATGTCTAACCTAAACATCAAATTTTTAGACCTACCTAAATTATCTTTAAGTTTTATCTCACTCAGAGTAACCCTGAGAACGATTATGTTAAAATCTCCTAATTCAAGCTACATCAATTCAAAATGTTTTGAATAATTCAAATAAGTTATACTAGAGGACACCCCCTCAAGCTTCGCGTAACAAACCCGCCACTCGCTGCGCCCGTGACTCTTTGGCCTTCGACCTCGGCATGTGATTGTTGACTACAAATATTAGTGGTTTTAAACTTAGCACTAAAGCCGGATGCGAATAGACCCATTCTTAAAAAACTTCTCTTGGGGGAAAAACAACTTCCCAAAGTCTCATGACTATCGGATAAATGAAATTGTAATGTATAAAGTACGCACAGAAAGAACACATACATTCATTCACTTTTTTATATACTTATAGATCTAACAAAACTTCCACTGAATCAATTAAACTTACTCTCTTTCTAATAATTTAAGACAGATCAAGATCTATAACCTTCTCAATAATATAAACATATTTACATTCCAACAGCTGTAAATCATAAACATCATTATTTACATTCGAACAGCTGTTCCTTTTTGAATTATTAAAATCTATCTCCGTGTTATTATTATGGTCGAAAAACGTATATTTAGAGCTTCCCGTGCCCTTCAGGATAAAAATTTGAAAAATAAAAACCTTATTAAACTACTACGAATAGGGGCAAAATTTTTTGACACCTCAATAGTCAAAATTTATTTTTTTAAATAAGGGATAAGTTGCTTAGCAAAAAAATGCTTCACAAATAATTTGAAAACGTATCTAGCAAACAGAAAACTGCTAGACCACGGAAAATAAAATGCTAATAGATAATTAATATGTTGGAATAATCATCGATGAGGTAACTTGGCTAAGCTGCCTGGGGGGCAGGAAAGTTTCAGCCACTTAACTTGTTAAGCTGTCAACACTTTATAAATAATAATGTCTAGTCAATAATTGATTGGAGCTGTAATTAAGGATGGCTAATATTTCCAACATATCGATATATCGAAAACCAAATATCGATATATGGGGTAACCGATAAATCGAACTGTAAATGATTTATTTGTATAAAATGATGCAGTAACTCTTTTGTTCTGACCAAAAATACACTTATGTTTTGCTGTCACTATTAGGAATATCCAACTGAATGTCAAAATGATATACATTTATCTATATGAAAAAGTTGTGGTGTGTAGGGCTGAAGGAAAAAAAATCAAAATAAGAATAATTATATATTTAATTATTAAGTTAATCATAAAAGAATAATGTAATAACATTCGTATATGATCGTCAGCCGTTCCACCCACTGGTCTACAATAAACTACATTTCAGTAAGTTAACCTAACGAAATAAAGTTACTTTATTATTTCAATACATGTTTTATACGCGTAAGAGGCAATTTAAACGCGTTTTTTTTCGAATCACGATGATTTTTATAAGAGAGAATAAAGTAAATATTTAGTGGTATGATATATCGGACCAAAATATCGATATGGCCGATATTATCGAAAGAAAATATCGATATTAATATATCGGTATATCGAAATAAATTTATCGATATTACCTATGTATCGATATATTTGTCCCATCCCTAACTGTAATTACCTCTCCTCTTCGATTAATATTACAGGAATAATCCAATCAATATAATAATAACAGTAATAACTGCTTATTAAAACCTACAGTGCTTAAATTTTAGAGAAATTAAAAAAATGATTATTGTACAAATTTTCTTGAGATATGCAAATATCCATAAGGTAACAGAATCTAAGATGGAAAATTACTTGACAATTTCCTGTTATTTCTTATTCATTCTAAGTAAGAAAACGATAACAGAAAAATGATAATATCAAAAACCTGACAAACTGAAAACTTACTACAACAAAGCCCAAACTCAAAATCTTCAGAAAAAAACAAAATAAAATCAAGTTAATGTTTTAAAACTTAACTATGGTTATGAAATGCATTGAGAATGTACAAAAGTAAGAGGTTTCTTTTTTTTAACTAAACGAAACCAAACTTGAGCTAGTAAAAATAAATTTAGCAACCCCTGGGTTTTACAATTTAAATGTATTCCTTCAAGCAATAAGTCTCAATTTGATAACCATTAATGGTATAATGTGACTACTTTACAAAATGTACTATAGGCCTATAATTTTCTCTTACTTATTTGGGTCCTAAATTGGTCCTAAAATGGTAGTACTTGAACGTTAGAAAAACAAATAGAAAAACTTTTAAAAGCCCAACAATATCATAAAATGTAAAGCCGACATGTTATCAGCTGATCCATTATTTAGTCCCACGAGAACTCTACCAACAGGTGCGCAGTGCGGCAGGGTCAAAGTCCACGATAAGATAGGTGCGGGTTACAGACACCGGGGGAGGGGGGGCAGGGTTATCGCCAAGCAGGAAAAGGAAATGAAGCTAACCAGCACGATTAACTGTGACGTATCGGCTTCTAATTAACATAGCAAACAACTGACTGGTAGGTGGCAAGCTTTCCCTACTTGAGGCCTACTCAGAAAACTTATATGAAACAAGTGACACAGGATTAAGTATTTTATTTGAATTTCTTGAAAGCTCTACAAAGTATGGGAATCGATTTAACATCTTATCTCGTGCTAAAAAAATAGTTTCTTCAACATAGAAATAATCTACAAATATCCACCCTCTACTCATCCCAGGTTTTCAAAGATGACTACCCAAAATGTGGGGTAGTTATTGCTCTTCTTAGAGCAACCAAAGTCTGTGAGTGATTTAGAACTTTGGTGCTCTACAAAGAATGAAAGTGGAGAGGACGCATTTTCTTCAGCAAGATTTTGTGGGAAGGTCTCAAAAGAATGGAATTAGTTAGGCAAACATATCCTTCAGTATGCTAGCGTAAGAAGATCTTCAACGAATCAACCTAGTTAGAAGGTCATCAACGAATGAAACTAGTAAGAAGGTCTTCAACGAATGAAAGGCTAGGCAAGTATTTACTTCATCAAGATTTTTGTGAGAGGTCTTCAAAGAATAGAATTAGCTTGGCAAGCATTAGCAAGGTAACATTTGGTAAGGAGGAGACCTCCGAAGAATTGAATTTGCTGAGTAAGAATTTATTTTAAAGAGCTCGTAAGGAAGATCTTCCAGCGACTTTAATTGCCTACAGTAGCGTTTACTTCACTAATATTTCCTAGGGATAACTTCAAATAATGGAATTATCTATACAGGCATTTCCTACTTTAAACTTTTTTTATGATGTTTTCAAAGAACGGAATCAGTTAGGCAAGCATTCCTTTACTAATATTACGTAGGGAGGTCTTCAATCGAATCATGGAATTGATTGGGTGAAAGATTTTGTAAGGAGAATGAAAATAGATCGACATGAATTTCCTTCGCCAAACGTTTGTAGGGAGACAATTTGAAGAAAAAAAATTAACCAGGTAAGCATTTCTTAGAGAGGTCTTCAACGATTGGAATTAGATAGGCTAGAATTGTGTAGGAATTTCCTTCACAACAATTTCGCAAAGAGGTCCTCAAAGAATAGAAGAAGGAGCTGAACACTTCCTTGACAAAGTTTTTTTATAGAGCTACATAAAGTAAGATAGTGGCAGTCAAGTTATGAATGAATATTTCTGTAGCTGTACTCATTCAAACAGTTCATTTAGTAGGATAGAATAGTAATCTATTAACTGTCTAATTTATTCCATAGGAAAATACAGTATCGAACTGCTTAGTGCAAAGTCCAAACTTGAAACCCCAAATGAGCCAAAGAATACTACTTTCATCCTATTATCTTATGTCATACAATATACAGTAATATAAAACCTAACTCAAACCTGTATAAAGTAACCCCCCCTCCCCCATTTAACTGATAAATAACGACTAACTTCGATATTCATTCTAATGATGTTATATTTTCTTCATACAGTGTGTCTAACTTGAATGATTGTATTTTAAAAAATCGTATTTTACAGATATATTCTTAAAAGCAAAAATAGGCTACTATGCACATACAGTACACACAAATACGTTAACTAAACACAACAACTTTATCAAAGACGAGATAACCTCGCAAATAAAGTATGATAGTGTAATATAGATATTCTAAATACTTATTGTAAACGATATGTTATGATAACATCGAAATCACTTTCACAATGTTTATCGCGGTGATGCTCAAAAAATGTATCAAATACAATAGTACCCATCACAATAATTACTTCGAAATACAAATTAAAGTTGTAGGTTGGGTAGTAATTAAAGTAACTAAGATCTTAGTATTGAATGTATCTTAGTAGCGCAGCCTTACTTGCATCTGTCTTAGAGAGTCTTTATACACTATTGTATTGTTTATTTATTGAACGTCCTGACTTGACTTCAGAGCGCTCTTACAGCAAATGCTGGAACTAAAAGGAGTTTGGGAATGCTGCAACCAATGTCGTGACGATATAAGCTGTTTGAAATCATAGCAACTCTTTTAAGTTTCGCCCTTTTGCCACGTTTCGGATCTTTAAAAGCACCTGTTTTAAAACCTACTTGTGTATACATTATTATAAATTTGAGTGTGAGTAAACTTTTTATATTTTCGTTTACATTTGCGTTTTCTAATGTGTATCGAATTATTGATGTATTCTGTTCTATTTTATTATTGATTGAACCAATGAAAAACGCCACTATTTTCTTGATTCCTTCTTAATTACTTCTTAAGATTTCTACCTCAGCAAGTAATTACTGTCAGTCGTATGCAAAACGCCGTACGCTTGGCTACACCGTGCGTCAGAGTAGACTCAAATACCACTAAGCAGACTCATGTCAACTTGGGATATTAGTTAAAACAAAGTAGAGGTCTGTAAAATTGATGTCCTTTCAATGACTAAAACAGTCCAGTGGTGCCTCGTTGCATATGTATAATGTTATACATGTCCCCATAACATAAGCTGAAACACATAACCAAACCGGTTCAATGGTCTGAGTGTTCCGTCTATGTTGTGTACCATGTACTTCATATCTGCCTCTTTTTGCAGACAACTCATGTATCTATCAGGTTAAGAACCAGTTCAATGGTCTGAGTGTTCCGTCTATGTTGTGTACCATGTACTTCATATCTGACTCTTTTTGCAGACAACTCATGTATATATCAGGTTAAGAACCAGTTCAATGGTCTGAGTGTTCCGTCTATGTTGTGTACCATGTACTTCATATCTGCCTCTTTTTGCAGACAACTCATGTATCTATCAGGTTAAGAACCAGTTCAATGGTCTGAGTGTTCCGTCTATGTTGTGTACCATGTACTTCATATCTGCCTCTTTTTGCAGACAACTCATGTATCTATCAGGTTAAGAACCAGTTTCAAACTCAACTTAAGGTAGAACAATCAGCTAGTAGAATACCAAATTTAAACTATTTGATTTTTACTCTTTAATGAATATAAAATCGTACTATTGAACATAATATTGGATGTTCAATTTATCATAGAAATGTACAAACAAAATTAACAAGTTAAAATAAGTTCACCATCTTCAGACCAAAAGGATTCGAAAAGAAATAAGATTTCTTATACTGTATATTACTGTATATTAAATTTGAGCTGTGTGATGGTATGTTTCAAACATCACGTCTTATGATAATTAAGGAAGTACAGTATGTACAAGGAACTTAAAACAGTTCAAAATCGTGTGTGTACACTCTTAGGCTTTAGAATGTTGAGAGTAGATGGGTTTATTTTTCCAAGTTTAGGAGGGGGAGGGTAGATAGGACTGGTTTGTGTCTTATCTACCATAAAATGTGCATTTAAAAGTATGTGAAATAGTTGGCACTGAACCAAATTTGTTGAAAAAAGTCAACTGATTTGTCCCATAGTTAATATTTATCTTTATAATCATCATGATTTAATAAAATAACGTTAAATAGATGTTTAAAAAACACAAATAAATTAATTCAGTTACCTAATTAGTAAATATTAAATAATTAATTCCTACTTTGAAATGTTTTTTCTACAGTAGGTCTACAGTTTACGTACAATGTTTGAGGTAATGTTTTTCGTTTTTTTTTTTAATTTTCGTCATTTTAATTTAGATTTGGGAGATGGGTACAAAGGAAGTAATCAAGCGGACAGTGCGGGAAGTGGTCGGGGGAGGGGGTAGAGGACTCAACTTCACCTCACACATTCATCTTCATCACAAACTCTTCAAAAGAGTGGAACGTTGGCGATTATTGTGTTTTTGTGTTTTTATCCAAAATAGGTTTACTTTGACAAAAGCATGACGGATGTTAATCTAGCGATGACAATTAATTACAGTTACAGATTGTAGCTTAAAAATGTTTTAATTATTTTATGGTCATATTAAATTTTTGAACAAATTTGTATCAAATTCAAATCTAATCCTTACCACATCTCGCCCGTTGGGTTGAGCCAGTTCTGGCCTTTAAATAATAAACAGAATAAAAACTAATTGATCTAGTAAGTTCCCACAGTACTGAGTTCAGAAAATGCTGTTTCTTTGAGTAGCTTTTATAGCGAAAAAAGTAAACCCAAAGGTTGTCACTGCCATAAAGTTTTTGGCAGATATATATTTGTTAGTGAGTGATTCTCTGTGTTCTACAGCATTTCCTACCTACCACGAGATGCAATAACATTGACTTAGATAAAAAGATAAGTCGGTATGGGATAAGGAACAGACACCAAGGATTGGATCCAGAAAAAAGACAGTGGATATTATCCTGAATACAAATCAGAAATTGGATACAGAACAGACTATGAGATAATACAGAACAGAAAAGATAATAAAAGTTGGGATCCAACGCTGAGAGGAGGGATGGGTTAGAATAAAGACAAGGATTAGATATTTAATATACCAAGGATGAGATCCAGAATAAATACCAAGGATGAGATCCTCAGAGTAAGGATCAAGGATTTAATCCAGAATGAACAGGAGTGGGATCCAAGATTGAGATCAAAGATGGGATCCAGAATTGAAATCCAGGATGGGATCCAGAATCGAGTTCTGGATGGGGTCCAAAATAGGGACCAAGGATGAGATTCTCAGAGTAGAATCAAGGATGGCATTCAGATCTACCAGGTATTGGATCCAGATTGACCACGGGTAGGATCGAAAATAGAGACCATGTAAGGATCCAGAATATAGATCAAGATGTATGTAGAGACGAAGTATGATATCCAGGATTGAGATCAAGAATGGGTTCCCCAAAGTAGATCGAGGATGGGGCAAGAATAAACAGGGGTATGATCCAAACATCCAAACAGTGACCACGGATTTAATCCAAAATCGAAGGCAAAAATGGGATCCTAAATAAAAACGAAGTATGGGATCCACAACAGACGCCATAAATGTAGCGTATGAAAAGCTCTATGCTAATTATAGTAATTAAAATCTAATTATATTTGTTTTAGATGAAGAAAATTTTGGTTGTCTTAAATTGTTAAGGTAAATGATTGACACCTAGTTGAGAACAACGCTCTTCGATCCATAACATTCAGCCATTTTGAAAGGGAATCGGCTTGAACACAGGTTGATTGGATTAGTCCTGTCCCTCCCCCTTTTAATAAAGACATTTAAATTCACTCAGTCCCTGGTCCGGGCATTTCAATTACCACCATGCTGTTAATTAATGACTTGAATGAGGGAATAAGAACTCTATGATAACAAATGGTTCCAAATAATTGGCACAAACTTTCCCCCATATCACTAAACAACAAACACTAAAAAATCACAACTTTGAAAATTACCAGTTTGATTCCCAAATATATTTTATACCATAACCTAAAAACTAGTGAATTTAGAGACAAGCGGTTTTTACTAAAATATTTTAAATTGTAATTCACATCTTTCCTGAACATTTAATCAAACTAGTTAGAGCCGTGTTTGAAAAAAAATTATTTTTGTATGTTTTTTATCCATAAGAATAAAAAAAACTAAAATTTCAAAAAAAGTGAAAATAGTCTGGAGATATTAGTTAAATACACCTACATACCAAACGTCATAAAAATGTATCCATCCGTTTGGTCTCCAGCGAACTGCATATACACACAGCCAGACACACATAAGGACAGACGCCAACATTTTTTTCGTTCAGGAGACCCAAAATGGAATTTTAGACCAACTTTTAAAATCCTTTTATTGACGATCATAATACTTTCTCTATGCTAACCCATTTAATTGGTTGTCATACTTTTGAAATCCACGTTTTCATATAACCCTACTTGATGGAAACCCTCAAAACAAGTTAAACGAAAAAAATTAAAATGATAACTGGAACAGATATTATTTTCAATAGTTGAAGGAAGGAGATTGCAAAGTCGATTTGAAAGATCAGGATGATTCACCTTAAAATATCCAGTATTTTTTGTGGATAAATTCTGTCTAAATAATAATCACTGTAACACTAAAATTCCAAGGAGGTCAACTTTAATAAAAGTACGTGGACATTCTTGTTTTCTATATAGTTAAGAAATAGCTATAACATAGGGTTTCAATACGTCCTTATTTTCTATATAGTTAAGAAATAGCTATAACATAGGGTTTCAATACGTCCTTATTTTCTATATAGTTAAGAAATAGCTATAACATAGGGTTTCACTACGTCCTTATTTTCTATATAGTTAAGAAATAGCTATAACATAGGGTTTCAATACGTCCTTATTTTGTACGGACGGTTTGTATTTTACATTCTTTGTCCGTGTCCGTACCGCAAAAAAAAAAAAAAAAAAAAAAAAAAAAAAAAAACTGGACATATGTCCGTAGTTTTGGTTTTATGATATTAAAAATGTTTTTAATATTTAATAGTGTAAAAAAGACAAACATGTATCACTATTACTTTGGGCAATCGACAATCGTGAGAGGTTGTGTTGCATGATGACTCATATACTATGAACTATTGTAGAGTAATAACACACTTTCCTCCCATAAAAAATTTTTTTAACTCTTGAACTTGGCCTAAAATAATTGTGACATTTTTTATAGAGTGTTGGAGTCTACTCATTCTCTATCCAGTACTTCGGCATCGGTTGAACGATTTTTTTCAAGCCTGAAAAATGTCTGAACACCCGATCGGAACAGACTGTCAGTGGAGAAGCTCGAAGCTATTCCGAGCATCAAAGCCAATAGCAACATGTTATGTACTGAATTTTGTGGAGCAATTAAAACTTTGGTTCTTTACTTTAAAAAGTAATCTCTTCAGAAAAATATGAATGTTTCAGCCTACAGCCAGTACTGTATCAGTACAACTAGCACAGGTGATGCCTGAACATTTAAAAAATATTTATGACAATTTATTGAGTTTGGTCAACTCAACTTAAACTTTATGAACTACTTTTTAAAGTATACAAACAATGTTTGTTAAAATTGTATTTCTGTACTCTGAAATCTTAAAATAAAATATTGTTGTAACACTAGGCCTACTATTAAATATGAAAATGTTGTCAGTATAATTTTCAAATTTTAACAACCAAAATCTTACATCATAATATACAGTTTACAAAATCGTCCCCATCCCGCTCACCAGACCCCCGAGTATATCCCGTGTCCGTTGTTACTACGGAAAATCATGGCAACCCTAACTATACAAAAATTAAATGTGTAATACAATTGACTACTGTAGTACAAGCTGTGATGTACGACTACTGAGTTATGTCAGAAGATGTGTACACGTCAGAGCACAGGTATCTTGATATGACTACTGTAGTACAAGCTGTGATGTACGACTACTGAGTTATGTCTGAAGATGTGTACACGTCAGAGCACAGGTATCTTGATATGACTACTGTAGTACAAGCTGTGATGTACGACTACTGAGTTATGTCTGAAGATGTGTACACGTCAGAGCACAGGTATCTTGATATGACTACTGTAGTACAAGCTGTGATGTACGACTACTGAGTTATGTCTGAAGATGTGTACACGTCAGAGCACAGGTATCTTGATATGACTACTGTAGTACAAGCTGTGATGTACGACTACTGAGTTATGTCTGAAGATGTGTACACGTCAGAGCACAGGTATCTCGATATGACTACTGTAGTACAAGCTGTGATGTACGACTACGAGTTATGTCTGAAGATGTGTACACGTCAGAGCACAGGTATCTCGATATGACTACTGTAGTACAAGCTGTGATGTACGACTACTGAGTTATGTCAGAAGATGTGTACACGTCAGAGCACAGGTATCTTGATATGACTACTGTAGTACAAGCTGTGATGTACGACTACTGAGTTATGTCTGAAGATGTGTACACGTCAGAGCACAGGTATCTTGATATGACTACTGTAGTACAAGCTGTGATGTACGACTACTGAGTTATGTCAGAAGATGTGTACACGTCAGAGCACAGGTATCTTGATATGACTACTGTAGTACAAGCTGTGATGTACGACTACTGAGTTATGTCAGAAGATGTGTACACGTCAGAGCACAGGTATCTTGATATGACTACTGTAGTACAAGCTGTGATGTACGACTACTGAGTTATGTCAGAAGATGTGTACACGTCAGAGCACAGGTATCTTGATATGACTACTGTAGTACAAGCTGTGATGTACGACTACTGAGTTATGTCTGAAGATGTGTACACGTCAGAGCACAGGTATCTTGATATGACTACTGTAGTACAAGCTGTGATGTACGACTACTGAGTTATGTCTGAAGATGTGTACACGTCAGAGCACAGGTATCTTGATATGACTACTGTAGTACAAGCTGTGATGTACGACTACTGAGTTATGTCTGAAGATGTGTACACGTCAGAGCACAGGTATCTTGATATGCTTCGGTAAGGGAAAGGTAATTACTTCTATGTTTATTTAGGACTCTGTTTTGGTTAGAAGGGACAGACGTACTCAGAACTAAACTGGCAGCACACATTTTAGGATCGTTTAACAGAAAAATGCCTTTTTAAACATCTTAGAACCAATAAGGCATAAAAATTACTTTACAAATACACATAAATACTGTCGGCACAACTAGTCACCTAACCTAACCTTACCCACCCGCCCACCCATACAAGTGCAGAGTTAATTACCCACCTACCCTCATGCACGTAGTGTAGTATTTACCCACCCGCCCACCCATACAAGTGCAGAGTTAATTACCCACCTACCCTCATGCACGTAGTGTAGTATTTACCCACCACCACCCTCATGCACGTAGTGTAGTATCTGGTGCATGGACTAAATAATTTTTCGTTCTTACCTAACCTAACCCGCCCACCCATTCACGTACAGTGGTACTTACCCACCCACTCACACACGTACAGTGGTACTTACCCACCCACTCACACATGCACGTACAGTGGTACTTACCCACCCACTCACACACGTACAGTGGTATTGACCCACCCGCCCACCCATACACGTACGGTGATGATGATACACTCAATACCTCTGTACATGTATGGGTGGGCTGGTGGGTCAATACCATTGTATGTAGATGGGTGGACAGGTGGGTCAATACAACTGTAAGTAGATGGTTGGGCGGGTGGGTCAATACCATTGTACATGTATGGGTGGGCGGGTGGGTTATATATATCAATAGTGGTGTACGTGTGTGTAAGCGGGTGGGTGGGTCAATACCACTGTACGTGTGTATGAGTGGGTGGGTGGGTCAATACCATTGTACGTGTATTGGCGTGTGGGTTGTTAGAGTTGGAGAAGTTCATAGAAACAGGTGGCTAGCAAGAGGCCTTAAATTATTGATTCATAAACTGCTGATAATATTATGTTAGTTACCACTGTGCAGTGCTGTAATCCAGCTGCTTGGGGACAAGTGTTGTGGAGATTGGAGGCGATAGGTTCTATGCTCGGTTCTCTTATTACAGACACGGCGACCGCTCATTGGTTATAATCAACGTGGACACTAATAAAGAGTTCTGGAATGTCCATGTCAGATGTTGCGTAGGAAAGAGAAATGAGTAGGATTAGGCTTGTCAGCTGAAAATCAGACAAATACTACGGGAATCGAATTCCACGTAAAGCTGTAGGTCCCTTAGTAGAGCTTTAATTAATAGCCCTTTCTGAGGAACAGTCGACCTTGGTTAGTAACAATGACTACACTCCCTCATCTACTCTCGTCACGATCATTCGGCCCTCATATTCACCCATATATTGACGATCTCAATGATGAACAATAAATATAAATAATACTATAAATGACAATCAGTTGTTGACTTAGAAATTGTGAAGGTTTCGTAAAGTACGATACTGGTTAATCTACCTGTAGTTTCGTAAAGTACGATACTGGGTAATCTACCTGTAGTTTCGTAAAGTACGATACTGGGTAATCTACCTGTAGTTTCGTAAAGTACGATACTGGGTAATCTACCTGTAGTTTCGTAAAGTACGATACTGGGTAATCTACCTGTAGTTTCGTAAAGTACGATACTGGGTAATCTACCTGTAGTTTCGTAAAGTACGATACTGGGTAATCTACCTGTAGTTTCGTAAAGTACGATACTGGGTAATCTACCTGTAGTTTCGTAAAGTACGATACTGGTTAATCTACCTGTAGTTTCGTAAAGTACGATACTGGGTAATCTACCTGTAGTTTCGTAAAGTACGATACTGGTTAATCTACCTGTAGTTTCGTAAAGTACGATACTGGTTAATCTACCTGTAGTTTCGTAAAGTACGATACTGGGTAATCTACCTATAGTTTCGTAAAGTACGATACTGGGTAATCTACCTATAGTTTCGTAAAGTACGATACTGGTTAATCTACCTGTAGTTTCGTAAAGTACGATACTGGTTAATCTACCTGTAGTTTCGTAAAGTACGATACTGGTTAATCTACCTGTAGTTTCGTAAAGTACGATACTGGTTGATCTACCTGTAGTTTCGTAAAGTACGATACTGGTTGATCTACCTGTAGTTTCGTAAAGTACGATACTGGTTGATCTACCTGTAGTTTCGTAAAGTACGATACTGGTTAATCTACCTGTAGTTTCGTAAAGTACGATACTGGGTAGATATACATGTAGTTTCGTAAAGTACGATACTGGTTAATCTACCTGTAGTTTTGTAAAGTACGATACTGGTTAATCTACCTGTAGTTTCGTAAAGTACGATACTGGTTAATCTACCTGTAGTTTCGTAAAGTACGATACTGGTTAATCTACCTGTAGTTTTGTAAAGTACGATACTGGTTAATCTACCTGTAGTTTCGTATAGTACGATACTGGGTAATCTACCTGTAGTTTCGTAAAGTACGATACTGGTTAATCTACCTGTAGTTTCGTAAAGTACGATACTGGTTAATCTACCTGTAGTTTCACGGTGACCAGAATATTACCGTGTAGTTCCACTTTTTATTTTACTTTCTCCCATATACGTTAGAATAGAGAAAGTATTGTGATCGTTCAAAAAATTATTTTTAAAAGTTGGTATAAAAATTCATTTTAGGGACCCCTGAACCCAAAAAAGTGTTTTTTTTTTTTCGGAAAAATGTTAGTGTCTGTCCGTATGTGTGTCTGTCTGTATGTATGTGCAGCTCGCTGGAGACCAAATGGATGGATAAATTTTTATGAAATTTGTTATGTAGGAGTATTTAGCCAATATCTCCAGACGATTTTTCACTTTTAGAAATTTTAGTTTTTTTATGGGCAAAAAACATACAAAAATATAATTTTCTCAAAAACGGCTCTAACGATTTTGAATAAATTTTCAGGAAAAATGTGAATTACAATTTCAAATATTTTAGTAAAAACCACATGTCTCTAACTTGACAAGTTGTTTAGTTATGGCAAAAAACATATTTGGGAATCAAACAGGTACCTAATTTTAAAAGTTTTGCTTTTTTTTGTTTAATATGGGGAAAATGTGTGCAAATTCTTTGGAATCATTTATTAGTTGGTAACTGAGAACGCACAGTCTTTACAGAGCTCTTCAAAACATCATGTAGCAGATGGGTAGCATGAGCTGTAATTACCACCACATTCCTCATTCAGTAAGTAGACGACATATGTATAGGCCTACACAACCATGTGGCAGTGAAATAAGTAAATGAGGATGAATTCTTTCTTTTACTACAGCACAAATATTTATAATAGCCTACAAAAATGCGACAGATTATAAAAAAAATAACTGCTTTTATAACTCATCCTACAATTAGACCAATATACACAGCCAGAAGACATTAATAAAGAAAAAGATCCCGTTATGATGAAACCATAACATTTTACAGCAAAAATATAATATTTTATCTATTGAAGTCATTGGTATATTTATATGAGCGTGCGTCTTGCTTCTATAAATAGCCGGAATTTACTAAAATACAAGCGCGGTGTTACTAAAATACAAGCGCGGTGTTACTAAAATACAAGCATGGTGTTACTAAAATACAAGCACGGTGTTACTAAAATACAAGCATGGTGTTACTAACCCACCCGCCCACCCATACAGGCACGGTTTTACACAGGAAGGGTACTCACAGTGATGTGCCGCTGTCGGGCCCGAGGACGACAATGAGAGCAGCCAGCTTGCCCTGGCGTGCTCACCTCCCACAAGCCACGGAATAAACCTTATACTTCCATTTCCGTCAAACATCAGACAATATTTTACCGAATCGAACCCGATTTTAGCAGTAGATTATGACGTGATTTATGCGAATATGTTCGCAAGTTGTCGGTGGAGAGGGGGGACTTTGCATGTTCTCGCACTCTCTCATTCCGTGTGTGTGGTCCCCCAAAGTGGAAGTGGAAGAACCAATGCTTTAGCTCGCGATCACGAACTGCACAGGTGTTACGATGAATGTTTCCCATTTTCTGATGTAAAACGCTACATATTCAACATGATTCTAACAAGTAGTTTGTTGTACAATTGTGTAGTAGATTCAAATTGAGAAAACTCGCTACACAAACAATAAATATTCCGTTGCAATTTTTAGAAACAATTTTCTGTATATAAAGATTTACTAGTGGCTTGTAGGGGCAAAAACCCCTAATTAAATATAATAAAATGTTGCTGTTGAATGTTTACTTATTAAAAGTTTTATAAAACTCATCGTCATATATACAGATTAATCAGGCATTATTGTTATGTTAAAGCTTCTCTGCACACTACTTTTTTTGTGTAAGAATTGTCTGTTTCGTTGTTTTGGTCGACTTTATTTTCAATTTCATTCCGTCTGGGGATTTTATTCCACTAAATGTAACGTTAAGTTGCCCATGTGTAAACACTGGTTTGTTCAATAAATCAGCTTCTTAAAGGTTTGGCCTTGTGCCTTGTTGATAGAGTATAAAGCATTAACAGCTGAAATATTAATTTGTTTTATTGACAGCTGAACTCAATAAATCAAAACAAAAGTTAGAAACCTTCTTCACATAAGACTAATATAGAAACTTTGAAAGCCAATGAAGCAGAGCCCTAAAGGTGAATCGCACAACTTCCAATTTGCCTTACGAAATTAAATATATAGATAAGAAATCAAAATTTAATAATTTTTCACAATTAAAAACTCAAAATGTGTTATTTTTTATTATCTTTTATTGCAGCCTTATTTGTTTTCAATAAATCATCTTTACAGTGAGGGAGTTATTATTTTCGATAGTAGATTAATTTTCCTATTATGCTTGTCAGCGACTACAACTTGTAACTAACTGAAACTAAGACAAAAGGTTCTCTGTACTTAGCCTTGTTGTGGAAACTAAGACAAAAGGTTCTCTGTACTTAGCCTTGTTGTGGAAACTAAGACAAAAGGTTCTCTGTACTTAGTCTTGTTGTGGAAACTAAGACAAAAGGTTCTCTGTACTTAGCCTTGTTGTGGAAACTAAGACAAAAGGTTCTCTGTACTTAGCCTTGTTGTGGAAACTAAGACAAAAGGTTCTCTGTACTTAGCCTTGTTGTGCAGTCTTTAAATGTTATATAAAAACAGCAACAATAATTGAATAAAGCTGAAATAACGGTTAAAAAAAGGTAGTACAGTATTTTGTTTTCGAAATTGTTCTGCCTTCGAGAGAGAGGCTTGTACTGTTCAAAGAGAGGCGAGGACTTGTAGAGTTAGTAGAACTCGAAAAGTCTTGAAGAAACTTTTTAACTTAGAACTTGGCGGTTCCGAAGTAGTTTTGGCTAATGCGAATTTACATACAGACACATAATTGCAAGTTTATCGCAGATTGTGTGCTTAGAACGGGAACGGACAGATGACAGGAAGTGAATACGCCATACGGTAGAACACTACGGGCCATGAAATGGGGGGGGGGGGTGTCACGGTACGTCGAACCTGGCGGGGTGTCCCCTCTCCGCCACCCCAAGGTCTGGCTGACACATAGGCAAATACTTTTGGTGACACGTTTTGGAGTTACCAAAGGTATATCTTGATCTTATATTATGAAAGCAGAAAAAGTAATATCAGAAATCAAACTACGATTTGGTTTGTGTAAGGCCCCCTGAATCTTTTCAAAAGGAAATTACATAATTATCTTAAATGGTAGAACGTGCAAAAACTATTAACAAAGAAAAAAAAATTAAAATAATAGGCCTTCTACGATCCAAGTATAATGGGCTAATAATAAAGAGAATCAAACGAAATAACATTTTTAGGAGTATTATTAGATTTACCAATTGGCGTAACTTACAAGATATAAAGCAGTGCAAAAAGATATTTTATTTCCAAAAATGAACAGCATATTTAAATAAGGCAAATACAGTTTAATAGACAAATTATCACGAAACAATATAGCACCATAATCTTAAAAAATGAAAAGTATTACTCCCAATGATTGGCGTTTAAAAAAAGAAAATACAACTACAAAAACTGCAAGTGTTATGTTAATACAAATTTAAATATAAAAGAATATAAAATTGTTGTAAAATTAAAAATTGAAAGTAAAAAGTCTGAACAAGGCACACTAGATGCAAAACAAGAAGCGTTTAATTAAAAAATCTGGCGTTTTGAGTTATTGTGTTATTTTTCCTACGAGAAACATCCCTTTATCAACCCACAATAATGTGTTCGGAAGGAACAAACATTACAATTTCACAAATTTGAGAAATTGATTAAATCTTAGTGCTTAGTAAGTGAATTTTGAATCAGATAACCTCCTATTAAACGTTCAGAATATTCTAACGTCATCCTAAAGTCAAGGCAACTAACTACTGTTTAAAATTCCTTTTTACCTGATAGTAGATTTTAACAATCATTGTCCACTAATAATCAAGTTTTGATAAATGACAATAATTTACTTCGAATACTGTTTAGTATATCACAACTGAACAAATATGATTCGAGTTTACTGACTGTCAATTGGAAATAAAACAATTCATATGGCCACAGAGGATAAAACTTCATTATTATTTCTATTCTCTGTGCATATAACCTCAATATCTCCACCAGTTGTGAAGTACATTGTGCAATGATGTTGCCCAGAGCTATAACCTATATGGTACGGTAGTTAGGTTTCGTTTGTCAACAAATTCATTACGTCATCGAATATTTCGACACAATAATTTATAAGTGGTAAATTACTAATAACAATCAATTAAGAGTTAATTAGTAAGTATTTCACTATTTTAATACTCAACACAAACCATTACTGACAAACATTCATCCCTTACTTTAAATAACTCCAAACCTAATAACAATTTAATAAGTTGTTATATAATTGTATGGCTTGAAATGAAGATACGATGGACATATTGATGTAAGACTCTTCTATGTTTACAAAGAGGAAAATTACTTATCAAATTTAAATGTAAAGTAAAGAGAGGATTGCCCTAACTTCAGTTTTAAGTAATTCAGTAAAATTGAACAATTAAAAGGTAAATTTAAAAAAATTATAGTAGTTTCAAATATTTTATCGATCAATCAACGTTTTATTAGAAGCTGTAATGTTATTTAATATCACTAAATATGTCAACTAAATTTTAACTAGCTGAATTTCATCTCGATAGTGCAAATTCGAATAAGTTTTACAACTAATAACGATTTTACTTTAAAAATTTTTAACCAGCAGCCTTTTTTACATTTTGATGTGAACATTTGTTTAACAAAATCCATCGTTAAATTGAAAAATTGCAAATGCCGTCAATTAAGATTAGACCACACTATAAATTATATAAAAGCGTACATTTAGATCTGACCAGTTATAATAATCAGGACTACTCTTAAAACATATGCATTTCATGTACATTCAGTCCCTATATGAAATAAACATGACTTATTGGTCAGTTTCAGTGATTTCACAACAATATTGTAAACTTACCGCGATGCGATGACCATACTAATGTTCTAAATAAGTTTTAGGTTAGGTTAGGTTTCAAGTTTAGATTAGTTTTCTATATATTCTCATTATGTTAATTTATTCTAAAAAAGAGTAAGTACTTACAAATCCATATCCTCTGCTTTTGCCAGTCTGTCTGTCCGTGATGACAACGGCTTCCTCAATATCACCAAACACGGAAAAATGTTCTCGCAACGACTTGTCCGTAGTGTGATAAGGCAGTCCTCCGACAAACAGCTTGGTCCACGTTGTGTCCTTCTGTTGTGCCGCCCCCGTGGGGGTCGTAAGACTGGCCAAGCTGCCCACAAGTCCTTCGGTCGTACCTAGCATGCTGTCTGTGGATCCAAGAGCACCGGGCATCAGCATCTTCCAGGTCAGGAGTGATCTACCTTGTGACGCGACACACACTGAACAGCCACCTACATAACTACACGTGTCTACCGATTGGTTGACGCGGTGTAAAGAGAGGACCAACGGGAGCACTACACTGAGATCGATCACTAGGGACTCTAGCAGTGCGAACCGTCGCACCCGGCTCGAGCGCTGCCTGTGACTGTCTGTCTATATTTAGGCTAAGCTCCGAGTTCCCCTACCACGTAACGGTGCGTTGCAGCTGCCCGCTGTGGGCTTCCCTCCCCACACCACCCCTTCCGCCAGCCCCTCGTCTCGTCCGTGGTCAACGACAGCGTTTTTGCACCTTTTATCTCTATGGAGCTAATAGCTGTAAAATGTCTCCAACCTGGATTCTATTTTTTTTAAGTTTCTGTTATTATCTAAAAAATACTAAATAGGCTTGTGAATTTGATTGTATATTAATTGATTGATTACACATAAACTTTCTGATTGTTCAGTAAATTTTTAAGTGTACATATAAAGGTGATCATTACATTGAACCACATTTTTAAATATAATACACTAAAAAATTCAATACCTAAAGTTGAAGAGTTGCTTAGATGTACAACTGTATAAGAAGAAGAAGAATATCATTTACTTTGATGGATATTCCCTATGCTTTTACTTATTGTATAAACAAAGAAAAAGAGAAACAAATACTAGTACGAAATTTCTACTGGTCTAAACACTCCCGTTACCAAGTCAACTTAACTTGAATAATTGAGGAGTTAGCTGGAAAAACGACCTGAGTCGAAAAACGTATTTTGAGATAATCAACTTTATAAGTTAAACTGATATTTTTTGTATACCATATATTTTCTCTCAGCTTATATACGATATAAGTTTAATGGATCCATTTATCCAGATTAACAAGGATATCTTTAAATAAAGGTAAAAATTTTCCTAACAAAGTTATTACGTAAAATATAGGGTCATGTCAGAAGTCGTTTTTCCATAGAACAACTTTTCAACCCAGTAAAGTTGTATTAAACCCTTCATTTATTATTTATAGGATAAAATAAAGCAACAAATCATGATCACAAACTAAGTTAAGTGTATTACATTACTTTTTCTAGGTTCACAAAAAGGTTACTGTGGAAACTCATAAGCTAAAACAGCTTCATAGTCTGAAACTTCATCTTCCTCGGATTCGACTGTTTCTTCTCCGATAGTACCAACTCCTTCTTCCATCATATTTTTCTCTTTTGGCTTTTCAATAACGTTGTTGAACCATTCACATTCATCTGGGGACAGAAACGGATAAAGAGCTCGAAGATCATTTTCTTTTGCTTGTTTAAGGGGGATTCTTTCAAGATGTTGAACCGATTCGGTGACAGCTGATTTCCAGAACACTCTTTTAGAAAAAAAAACATAACTAAATGAAGAACATAGATATTTGTATGAAACAAAAACTGATTAGTATAAAATTAAATGGCGGATCGATTGAAACGTTCTACCGAAAAACGACCTGAGTGGCCTCAGGTCGTTTTTCCAGCCATCTCCTCAATTGTTAAAACTAGATTTCCAAAAGTAATATTAGTATAACAAATCTTAAGAATGACTCCGTCATTCTTTAGCCTTAATCCTATTAGTAGAAAGGATAAGCCATTTTACCTGTAACGTCACCCAATTTTTGTAGTTTTGCGGGGACATTTTGAAAAAAATAAAAAAAAACATTTACAGTAGAAATATGTAGCCTACAGCATATCATTTTTTCACAACAAAATTGAGACTTCTTTGAGAGAGGCAACGAGTCGAAATGTTGTATATTTGAAAATAAAAAATCGAACTACAACTACACAAATTTGTTTTTTATGTTTTTGTTTAGAAAATTTATAAGTTATATTTTACTAATAATTTATGGCATTTTAAAAATAAATACAATCTTTTTTATTACTAATGTTGTACTGACTTAAAATATATACTTAATAAGAATAATTTTTTAGTGAAAAATAATAAAAATTATATGTATTGATTTGCTGCTTTTTTTAGATTTTTTATTTTTAGATTGCTTTTAGAATTTTTATTTTTAGATTTATTTTTAGAATTTTTAGATTGCTTCCATTTCAAAAGTCTTCCTAAACCATATACTGTATTTACAATGTAGCAAACTAAAGCATACTAGTTTGTTCAGAACAAAGTATGAAAAAATAAAAGAATACATTTTTATATTATTTTGAATTTGTAACAAATTGTATAGTGTAATTAGTTTCGCAAAAAGAAAATTACAAACATTTTTATGAAGCCTCACTGTCCAATTCAACTCGTCAGGACCCAGCTGATACGTCAACAATTATTGACAAAGTAAAACTTTCCAAACAATGATAAAATGAAATGCAAAGTCAAACAAATAGAAATGTATCGGTAGTTTAGAATCTCGACTATCCATATATCGAACATCAATATCTTTTAGATTATAGCCGATAAAACCAACTTTTCCTGATAGTCGGTTTCCGATGATTGCGCTGCAGCGAGCTTATAAATAGTCGTAATTCCCGATGGCCATCTCTTCGAGGGTTAATAAATTAAGGGTTAAAAAGGTTAAGACAGCTCGAGTAGCCAGCTATCTTGGAATTATTTATCATAAGATAATTTATTTTTGCAGTAAATTTAGTTTTATTGTGTGTTTTATAGGTATTGTGATTGGACATGGCGATTGGTGGCCGTTTCCCTCCGCTAAAAACATGGGTTTCTATTTCAACGATTCGGTCCGTTATAATGATCGTATCGTAACTCTTGGAGTATCATTTGGAAGGTGAAAACCTGTTCTAGTTGGGGACCCAACCATAAGTTGGGAGTTTATTTTAATTCAGTATTTTCATACTTTTTTCATGGTTTTTACATTAAAAACTCATAATATCAATTTACGGTCCACTAAAATAGAATTTACTTTTAACAATCGTACAGTGTTCATTATAACTTGTTATAATAATAAACACGAGCCGTACAGTTTACACAGAACGGCGTGTTGTAGCCCGCTGACAGTAAGATTGTATTTCTACTACAGGACAGACGACCTTCCAGCGGTAACTTGGCAGTTTGAGTGACGACCAACTTAAAAGGTTTTAACTGTCCTAATTCTGTTAAACACGAACGTAAAATTGTTTTTGTTAAATAAAAACTAGTTGAAATAAAAAAAAAACAAATCCGAACAAATAAAAAACTAACTATATTAAGCATTTATTTGGTAGTTAGTAAATGTTTAATCTTTAACATTGACTAAATAACAAACTTTTAACAATAACTTTCAAACAACAATACGTGTACTGTTCACCAGGCGTAAAGTAAAAATTGTCAAAATTTACGATCTGGAGCAGAATTAACCAACTAAACTGCAGGATACAAAATATACTAATTTAGGATTTAGAATTAATTGTAAAAACAACTATATGTAATAATACGTCAATCAGCTGTTTACCTGATTTTTTAGGCAATTCAGGAAGAATGCAAGAATTACAACTAACTAAACGTTTGTTCCAATTTAATTTCACTAACGCTGGTTTCTTGTTGCGTGTTTCAAACAATATTACGAAAGTGGGACTTTTATCGATACTGAGCAAGACGCTGCACTTACTGTGACACAAGTTGTGGGGAATAATTAAAATTTAAAGGATAAGTCTCCAGAGACGTACAATTACTACCGACGAATCGGCCACACACACACACGCACTCACACACACAAACACTGACCCACTCCCCCCCCATTTTCATGGCCCATAGCATGATGTAAGTAAAGTCGCGTTTACGCAAAAATCTTCCACCAACAGTTTTCTATAAATTGCGGCAATTTGTTGCTTTTTCTACAAAATACAGCAACTTTTTCTGTCTTCCAATTGTAGAGACTAGTCTTCCACTAAACTTTGGTTTCCCGCGGAGTGTCGGTAAAGATCAAAGAAAGTTGACAACAAAAAGTGGAAGATTTGTTGCTTCCAGGTTAGTGCGAGCAACTTGCAGGAAACTAGTGGAAAACTGTTCCCTCTCCACGCGCCCCGGACGTGACAAACTCCAATTACTAACAGTGAAAAGATTTATTTTCAGATTTTAAATAGATAACCTAGACTGGCGTACGAATTATCAGTAGATAAAAACGTAATTTAATAGCTGGTTTTCCTTGGATAGGTACTGCTTTCCTGTAGTTCGTGTCACGTTTCTTGATTTTATGTCCGATCATTGAAATCAAATACTCAAAGTCACTACTGGTCATTCTCAGAAAGTGTTTGACACTCTCGTCGCACCTCAGCTCAATGGATCGACGTCATCTTCTCGGAGATCAGCTACAATGTCACTGCCACTGTACATATCCCTAGCCTTCACAAGAAGCCGTAGCAATAAGTGCGTTTTCTTTGTTCGACATCCTTGACACTACTAAGCTTTCGCGCGCCAATTTTTTGGCAAACGTTTTCCACTTGTTGCTCTAATTTGAGAACAGCAACATTTAGTTTTCTACAAACAATTTGTAGTCAACTTTGGTGTAAAGGCGGCTGTTCAGGAGGACGAGTTTGAAACTGTTCTGCGCATGACGTCAGCTTGGGGTATGCCGCTACTCGGTTTTGCAGTCTTTTACTCAACCTGCAGCTGCGCTGATCGTTCGCGCCAAAACTATTATTATTTAACGTTGTTCTGAAGACAACGAAGTTATCTTTAATACAGATCAAGAAACATTAAACCCGGATTAATATTACCTTTTAAACAAATATAAATACTTGACACTTCTTAAAACATTGGCTTGAAAAATATAGTAAGAGAGGAAATTTGCTATCTTTTTAGTCTCAAAAAATTAAAAGAATGTTTCTTTTGTAAGTGCAAAAATTACCTGATTGGATATTTTATGCGAAATCTTCCAAAGAAGTGAAGTGTAATAAGCCTTTTTATTGCTACTCTTGTAAACATTTATTATTTTCAGGTAATTCACTTTAAATTACTCTTCTGGTATGGGAAAACTTGAGTGTGTGGTAGTTTGGGATAATTTTGCTGGTTGCGGCCGGAAATGTACATAAACGAAATTAAGAATATATTTTGTCAGTTTGTTTCGCTATCCACCGCATGCTCGTTTCCCACGCTCCTGACTTTAGGTGTGGCCTATAATTCCACTTATCCATTTAGTTCTGAACTATGCCGCTGTGTGCAGTGTATGGGTGTAACAACTAACGGACTAATCAGATATCAAGAGGAAACGTATTTCATCCCTCTCAAGAACCGTATACATCATTAAAAGAAACTGAACACTTGTTTGTACAATATCATGGCGAATAGGGTGTTTGTAAACTCCTCCGATTGTCAGCCCGAAAGGCATGTGTAAGCTCGTCCGATGGTCAACTGTGGGCCGGGTTTCTGTCGGCTTCAATTCAGTTTACACATTGAACCAGATCTTATGGCCTTGTCAAATAGGATAAGATTACGTTCATCCTAACGAAAGTTCTTACGTGATCCTTACTATAACCATTGATTTTATACACAAATAGATTTCCCATCCAATGTTAAATTTTGAGTCTCAAAATATCAGCTGTTTTTGTGGTCCATTGTGGAGCGCTAGTGTAGCTCCATGTAAATATAATGCAGTTTAAAACAGCTGTGGTTGCGGGCCACACTAACTAACAAAATTACTGTCACAAATATTCCTATTAGATGGTTTATCTATTGTAGGTGTATATAATCAAGGCTATAACACTGATATTACGTTGATCCTTACGAACATTCTTATGTGGTCCTTACTATAACACTGATATTAACGTTCTTGTGTGGTCCTTACTATAACACTGATATTAACGTTCTTGTGTGGTCCTTACTATAACACTGATATTACGTTGATCCTTACGAACATTCTTATGTGGTCCTTACTATAACACTGATATTAACGTTCTTGTGTGGTCCTTACTATAACACTGATATTAACGTTCTTGTGTGGTCCTTACTATAACACTGATATTACGTTGATCCTTACGAACGTTCTTCTGTGGTCCTTACTATAACACTGATATTACGTTGATCCTTACGAACGTTCTTCTGTGGTCCTTACTATAACACTGATATTACGTTGATCCTTCCGAACGTTCTTCTGTGGTCCTTACTATAACACTGATATTACGTTGATCCTTCCAAACGTTCTTGTGTGGTCTTTACTATAACACTGATATTACGTTGATCCTTACGAACGTTCTTCTGTGGTCCTTACTATAACACTGATATTACGTTGATCCTTCCGAACGTTCTTGTGTGGACCTTACTATAACAGTGATATTACGTTGATCCTTACGAACGTTCTTGTGTGGTCCTTACTATAACACTGATATTACGTTGATCCTTACGAACGTTCTTGTGTGGTCCTTACTATAACACTGATATTACGTTGATCCTTACGAACGTTCTTGTGTGGTCCTTACTATAACACTGATATTACGTTGATCCTTCCGAACGTTCTTGTGTGGACCTTACTATAACAGTGATATTACGTTGATCCTTACGAACGTTCTTCTGTGGTCCTTACTATAACACTGATATTACGTTGATCCTTCCGAACGTTCTTGTGTGGACCTTACTATAACAGTGATATTACGTTGATCCTTACGAACGTTCTTCTGTGGTCCTTACTATAACACTGATATTACGTTGATCCTTCCGAACGTTCTTGTGTGGACCTTACTATAACAGTGATATTACGTTGATCCTTACGAACGTTCTTCTGTGGTCCTTACTATAACACTGATATTACGTTGATCCTTCCGAACGTTCTTCTGTGGTCCTTACTATAACACTGATATTACGTTGATCCTTCCGAACGTTCTTCTGTGGTCCTTACTATAACACTGATATTACGTTGATCCTTACGAACGTTCTTCTGTGGTCCTTACTATAACACTGATATTACGTTGATCCTTCCGAACGTTCTTGTGTGGACCTTACTATAACAGTGATATTACGTTGATCCTTACGAACGTTCTTCTGTGGTCCTTACTATAACACTGATATTACGTTGATCCTTCCGAACGTTCTTGTGTGGACCTTACTATAACAGTGATATTACGTTGATCCTTACGAACGTTCTTCTGTGGTCCTTACTATAACACTGATATTACGTTGATCCTTCCGAACGTTCTTGTGTGGACCTTACTATAACAGTGATATTACGTTGATCCTTACGAACGTTCTTCTGTGGTCCTTACTATAACACTGATATTACGTTGATCCTTCCGAACGTTCTTCTGTGGTCCTTACTATAACACTGATATTACGTTGATCCTTCCGAACGTTCTTCTGTGGTCCTTACTATAACACTGATATTACGTTGATCCTTACGAACATTCTTATGTGGTCTTTACTATAACACTTATATTACGTTGTCCTGTATTATCCTATAATCTATGCTATAGCCTACTATTCATAGGTATACAAATTCCAACACAGAAAGGCTAATAGATAAGTTGGGCGCTTGAAATTCGGCACGTTTGTACCATGTGTGAAGAAAAGTCTGTAAACTTGGAATATTATTTTTACCTTCTCCCCACCACCACTAACCCCTTTTGCTAAACATTGAACACATAGCACTATATAAGTGTAAGCACTTTGACTATCCATTTACAAATGAGGCAGGTGGCAGTGTTATTCAGCGGCGTGGGGCAGTCACCACCTCTGGAATTCCCGCCTCTACCTATGTTTGACCATTGAACGAACTTACAAGCAACGCTTCGTAAATTGGCAACAAAATATCTGGAATGTTTTGACCATCGGACGAATTTGCATATATCCTGGGAATATAACCAGCTAATGTCAGTAACAACGATTCTTCAAAAATACTTTGAAAACAATAAAAGTAGCACACCGCATGAAGTGAATATAAGATATTTACTCATTAGAACACATTTAAAGATAAAGTAATTAAACCATAAACTTCGCCTAACATCTACAAAAAGTGGTGACAAAATAAAACTCCAATAAAAAAAAATTGGATGTGCGTCGGACCACACGGTGGAAGTTATACTTCTTTGGCCATTCTCATACACCCACTCACGCACACAAACAGACAGGATATATAAATGAAATATAAGACATTTTTCAATATTATTCAATATATTTATCTTCAATATAGTATACGTGACTTCATTATTATATTATACACCTATATTATCATTATCAGTAATTTCTTCGATTAAATTTCTTCGATTAACAATCGATTAATCGATAGTTCTTAAAAATTTGTTCTTACTTTTCAGCGTGACGCGGTTTCTCGACCAACATCCCATCCCAAAGTGTCTAACGGGCGCAAAGAAGTATAACTTCAAAAATTAAAAAACTATATTAGCCGTTGGGTTGCTTACAGTTTTGTATTTAATTACTACATTGTTGTATATATAGGCATATGTTAGTAAGTTAGTTACAATGTTAGTAAGATCTGTACCTTGTCAGTTCTTAGAAAACGAATTAATTTTATTTCAAAGTAATATAAATGCCATTGTTTTAAACAAAGTAGTTGAAAGTACTCACTTACCGTATGCCGTGTTTACTTCCAGTCATCTGTCCGTCCTCGTTCTGCGCGCATAATCTGCGATAAACTTGCATTTGTCTGTATGTAAATTTCCATAAGCCAAGACTGTTTTGGAACCGCCAAGTTTATGATATTATTTCAAGTTATAAGATGCTCTAACCCTACTATATAACAAACAGTTGTGAGCTTGACAAATTTGAAGGTCCAATTTTGGTATTAGTCCTATTTTAATAGTTATCTAATAGTCTGCAGAGACTGAGGTCATGTTGGTTTTAATCCCACAAGAACAATGTTATTTGAGTATCGATAGTTTTTTTCTTTATTTAATAACCAAAAGTTGTGTATGAGTTGTCATTTTAAACTTTATCAAATTACGGCTTGGGTTTGCCTTTCAAAAATTTAATACACTACATACGTCTAGTTTTGAAAAAGAGGTAAAAATAAAACCTTCAAACTAAATATATTTTTTCCTTTTTTCTATAAAACTATTAGGAATACGATAAGCAATTCCAACGTGAAATTTCATTCTTGATCAAATGCAATTTCTTTAGAAACAATCCGTTTAAAACTTACTATTCAATTTGGATACGCGTGATCGTATGTCCAGTTCGAAAATAACATTGTTCTTAAGGGATTAAAACCAACATGGCCGACAGTCCCGATAGCCTTTGCAGACCCTTAAGAGAAACGCAGAATCGATTACACGAACACATATTTGCTGTTTTAAAATAGTTAATATTTTGCACAAACTGGTCAAAAACGGAGAACCTTTTATCATAGTTACAAATGGTCATAAGTTGTATAGGAAGAAATGGAAAAATCATATACCATGGAAATAAAATCATTATTTCACTGTAATGATATTCCTAAAGATTTCTTTCTTGTTTCCTATTCCTATGGAATTTCGTTGACATATATCGTATGCTTTCTATTTTAAGGATGAGGTAGTAATTAAACCTCATAGTGCCAGAAGCAGCTTTACGTTTTAATGAGATTAATTACAAAACAAGTGAACACTACACAACACAAATGTTACACTGTGAGTAAAAATGTATAAATATTATGGTGATCGATTTCGGTAAACCACGTTTATTTTTTTACTTTCTCCCATGTGCGTTAGCGTAGAGAAAGTATTGTGATCGTCTTAAAAAATGTTTTTAAAAGATGGTCTAAAAATCAATTTTAGGGTCCCCTTAACCCAAAAAAGTGGTGTCTTTGGTGCAATGACTACAAATACACTGTGTATTTGTAGTCATTGCTTTGGTGTCTGTCCGTATGTGTTCTCTGTGTGTATGTGCAGTTCGCTGGAGACCAAACGGATGGATAAATTTTTATGTATTTTGCTGTTTAGGTGTATTTAGCCAATACACAATCTTGAAATTTTAATTTTTTCAATTTTTTATGGGCAAAAAACATACAAAAATGGAATTTCCTCAAAACCTCTTCTAACGATTTTGATTAAATTTTCAATAAAGATGTAAATTACAATTTAAAATATTTTAGTAAAAACCGCATGTCTCCAACTTAACTAAATTTTAAGTTATGACAAAAAACATATTTGGGAATCAAACTGGTAATTTTCAAAGTTTTTATTTTTTAGTGTTTACTTTGGGGGAACATTTGTGCTAATTCTTTGGAACAATTTATTAACTTTAAAATTATAAATACTGTAACTTTTTTCATAATGATAAACATCCTTTTAGTTATGTGTAAAAAACGTACAGTACTTATAAAAAATTAAATTTGTTCTTTGACCGGTTTTGTCTAATAGTTTATTTAAAATCAGCAGAATTCAAAACTTCGCAAGGGCACAAGTTCTAATGTTGTGGTTAAAAATTTTTGTTGTATTTTTCCTGCCTCGTGGGAAGGTACATTAACTAATTTTGATTATGAAATTGGGAAATAATTAACTTGCCGAAAACTGATTGCACGGCTACGTGGGGTTTGCGCTCGTGGGGTTTGCGCCACGTGGTGTTTGCGACCTCCCTAAGATGTTACGGTGGGGTTTGCGCCTAACCTAACCTAACCTAACCTAACCGTGGGGCTACAATTGACCAAAATTTAATCAAAATCGTTAGAGCCGGTTTTTTAGTAAAATCGATATTTGTGATTTTTTAACCGATTTTTGGACTCAGGGGACCTCAAAACGGATATTTCCATCAAAAACTCAAAATCGAATTTTTGGACGATCACAATACTTTCTCTATCCTATTATATTATATGAGAGAGTAAAAGTAGTCCATGTTATGCGGATTTCAAGAACGATACCTTACGTAATGAGATTGAAATGTAATGAGATTGAAATGTAATGAGATAAAACCCCTGACTCTAAATGTTTAGAGTCAAGGATAAAACGGACTACTTTTTAAGTCTCTAACAACAAGGAAAATGTGCCTAATTATCTTGGGCGCAAACCCCACGGTAACATCTTGAGGAGGTCGCAAACCCCACGAGCGCATCTCCCACGACACCGATTGCACCACCTTACAGCTCTCCTCCCAAACGTTCAAATAAAGTTGACGAAGAGGAGAGATGATTACTCTTGCCTAATGTTCCGCTCATTTAATAATCATAAATCTCATTCCATTCATGAGATGCAATGAGACTCAAGTTCAAACACGAGCCGGCACCGTCTAAAAGTTTCTATTCGATGAGACAGAGACAGACGCCGAAACAATAGGACTGTTCATTGCTGCGCATAACGAAGGTAGTTTCAGATCTGTTGCACCCGCATTCCTCAGCACATACTACAGGGTGTTTCTTTTAAAACGCAACCAATGTTTTGTTATATTAATACACATTTTATTATTTTTACTAACATTTATTACTACTATTTACATGATTTAAATTACATTTTTATTAGTTTTGGTGTTGAAATTAATAAACGAGCCTTAGCATTTATACAACGTTCTGCCTTCTTTAGTAAATTTCTGGACACCTTTTTCAATGTTTGCTCAAAACCATGTTTCTAACCTCAACTTAATGACATCGTACGAAAATGTTTTTTGAATTTCTTTAAAATTTTGATACAAATTCTGGAAGTTATTTTGGGTATGGAAAAAGGGGTTCCATGCTATTTGCGGCTCGCCCACTTGCGGCAGCCTACCATTTGCGGCACTCCTTATAAATTAGACCAGGGTTATTGTTGTAATGGTATAGGTTGACAGCTGTTACTTGCAAGGGATGTGACACTTGCGGCCTAATAATTATATTCAACTGTTCCTTGGCATCAGATAGCAATGTTATTAGTATACCTTACAGCTACCACATGTATATACATACAAGATACGTTATATCGTTACAAAGGCATCACTTGTCTTGTAATGCTTTCTTCCATTACTTCATAATATTCTACGTTTTTTTCGATTATTCTTCTTAGTTTATTTTATAAATCATGCAAAAATGAGTACTTTTGAGTATGATAGATTTCTGTTCTCTCTCTTTACACTCTTATCTAAAAATGTTACGATCACATTAATGTATGTATTAATCTGAATTATATATTTTTTCTTCATATTTAAAGATACACATTTTTCACTCTAAAAAAATTTAAAAAATTTCATAAGTGAAAGAACAACTAAGCCTGCGCACAGGAAATCTGCCCATGTAGGCTATTTTCCATAGATTATTTCTTGTAAAATACTTACATATGTTATTGTTTATTACTTTTTCTTATTTGTGTAAATATTTGTTTTTATTGTTGAATGGAGAAATAAACGAATTTTCATTTCATAAGCAAACAATTCCCTTTTAAAGATAGGTTCGATCCAATACAAATAATGTAGGTACATTGCTCATAATAATTTATTTTATAATATACCTTATTTATATAATATTTTATTGTTTAGTAAATTTATTTTTCACTGTCGCCTTTTTTATTAATTCACATAAATATGTTAATTAGTTAAACATTTAATTTCAATCAAAGAACGTTAATTTGTATACTGTTGAGTTCCTTGAAACATTAACGCTTATTATTTTCAAAAATTCCTAAATCTCTAAGGTGATCCGAAAAACGTGCGATATGTTTTTCTTTATAATTATGGAATTACAGACATTTTGTCATAATTAATTGTTTAGCATTAATTACAGAGATTCCTTTCATGAACTCAAGAGATATAATATTTGTTTGATTATTATCATAACTAAATTTAACGCATTATTCTATGTATAGAATAATAGACAGACAAACGATTATTCATTTTATAATATTAGGAACAGCTTGCACAAATAGGACAACAATATAAAGATTTACGTGCCTAGACAAATGCCATAGTATTGGTTGGCCAACATAGACTATATTTTTAGCTAAACCACCGAAATTTAGGATTTTAAAAATCACTTGGATATTATACAAAAGCAGATTATATCCCACAGTAAAGCACGGTAAACAGATTGTTACTGCATTAACATAGTGCTTCAATTCTTGTCAACTCTTAATGTTTTTGTGAGCCTTTAGGCTAGTATTGCAAGTAGACTCTGTCTGTCACTGTAACACCAAGATTTGGATTAGTTTGTTTATATTTGAACTTCCAGCAACTCATAAATAATGTTTATAAGTTTCCAACCGTATACGATAATCATAATTATCTTGGTAAATATTACAAAAACAAATTTATGTAAAGTCCATTTGTTAACGTTACAGATTTCTTTCCATCACACCCAGAGATTTTTTTGAAATTATAACCAACACTAAAAACGTAAATACTTTAACCTCACATTCACAAGAGACAATTTATAATTATTTGACACGATAACAGAAGTCAGGGCCGCAAGTGGCAGTCCGTCCGTCTTCCTCCTGATCCTAAAGTCATAAATTAACCAATAATTAGGGGGTCGTTTCAAATCGTGCCGCAAATGTCAGAGAAAATCCGGTTTGCCGCAAGTGGGCGGTGTCCGGACAATTCGTCCCACGGACATTTCGTCCCCCAAGAAAAATGCGGACATTTCGTCCCACTTTGTGGAACGGCTACCTGGGTAGGGTTTGATAAATAGTCTCCAAATATTTCTAAACGGACACTTCGTCCCACCTGAGAGAAGGGTTGTAAAAAGGTTAGGTTAGGTTAGGTTAGGTTCTCTCAGGGTGGGACGAAGTGTCCGTTTAGAAATATTTGGAAACTAATTATCAAACCCGACCCAGGTAGACACTCCACAGAGTGGGACGGAATGTCCGCATTTTTCTTTGGGGACGAAATGTCCGTGGGACGAATTGTCCTGTAATCAAGTGGGCAGGCCGCAGACAGGCGCACACCGGAAAAAGGTAACGTCTTAACGAAAATTTATTGGTATTTCTGAAAGACCCATTTTTAAGGCATCTTCTAAATAAAGGTATTTGCAAAAGGTTCTAAACAAAGGGCCAACCAAAAGGTTCAATATTATTGTGATTTGACACTTTCTTCTTTAGTCTACGAGAAAAACAAACACTTTCATTACGTTGTCCGGCAATTACTTAATACTGCAGTCTCACTGATCTCGCCCTAAGTTAAGAATAACGAATCAACTATTCAAAATAAGGTTTTGGTAAATACTAGCACAGTACCCGTCCTTCGTACGGGGTTTACGTTCATTTATATTGTGCTTATTGCATTCAGTAATACAAAACATGTACCTACTGGCATCTGTATATGAAAAAGTGCGTTGTGGTCACGGTACCCTTAGGAAAAAAGACGCGATAGGTATCACGCGATAATCAAACCAGGTGATTTCGCCAATTTGAATCACAGTCTATTGCGCAGCCTCGTCGTGATATCTACAGTCTTTTCTAGTTACCGTCTTTATGGTTAGGTTTGGTCCGGCATTTCCTTCAGAACTATGTAAGTTGTTTATTTATTCTAACAGCAGACAAATTAAACTATTATATACATTTAATTTTCAAATCGGTATTGCGATAGGGGTTGCATTGATACTTCTTAGAACCCCTGCGGTGGTATCCTGATGGAATTTCAAAATAAAGATGGGCCTATGTGTTAACCAGAGACCCTAAGAATGTCCATGCAAAATTTCAGATGAATGGGTTCAGCAATTTTTGCGTGATTAACACACACAGACACCATTAGATTTTTATATAATAGTAAGATGAAATAAATAGGTCCCACCCGATCTTCACAATTTTTTAAAACTAGTCGGTATTAACCCCACCAACAATATTAATCCACAGAAAATTTTCTACGGAAATACCGATTGCTTACAAAAAATTGAAACAAGAAAATTTTACATCCATTACACGGATCCAAAGGAAAATTTTATATCCACGGATTACATCCATTTTTTACTACAACAGATATTAACTGAAATATTTAACTAAACATGTTAAGTTAGGATGAGTTAAGTTAGGTTAGGTTGTTATTTAGGTTAGGTTAGGGACATGTATTCACAGTCTACGTACACTAGCCTAAACTAATCCATATTTTTGTTGAATATCTCAGTTATGAATCGTTGTATTCGTTTACAGAGGAAAATCCGCATAAAATTACATCATCGTTTCTGGCATTAAACAAAATGTTTTCAAAATTCTGTATTTCCACCGAAAAATTTCTATGGCTTCGTATTCGATTAATATTGATTAGTTAAAGGGAAAAAGAAGAATAAAAACAGGCGACACCCCTATATTAGATATTTCCCAAGTTTTTCGTTTTCTTTTTATTAATTAATATAGGATTCACATACACTCATATACTGGATTGAGTGCCATCAGAATGAGACACCTGATGAAGAAAGCAATATGTTTTAACTACATGTGACACTGTTTTTGTTCAAAACGCACATGAGATGGCCTCCAGTGATCGAGATTTCAATCGAATCATCACTGGGATTTTTCCTGATGACTATCGCAGCCATTTCCTTCACCAGTTGGAAACTGTATTGAAACGTTGATGATACTCATCTGGCAACACAACGGCACGTTTGCAATGAATACAAACTCTATAGATACTATAGAGTTTGTATTCATTGACGTTTGTTAAATGTTGACGCTAAAATAGGTTGATGTATAGGCCTATTGCGTAGGTAAGTGTATTGTGCAAACAGGCTAGTAAATGTCCATTCCTAGATTTACAGTTAGACCACGTGCACTATTGGCACGTTGAAACATGAATTCCATCATGTAACTGTAATTAAATAAAACTTTGGTATATTCATATCAATCACGCCTTAAACCATATGATATAGGGCCTACAGTTAAATAAAAATTTATTTATTTCATCCTTTATTAATTGTTTTTTGAAAAACTGGTCAAAATATTATGTATGGACTTAAGTACGCTTCAAATAATAATGGAAAGTTGATTTATTTCACAAATAAAAAACATAATTTTTATATAAATAATCTAAAAACGATATACCCACACTCATTACAACATTTCTAGTACCACTGAACAATGAAAAGACTTTGATGAAGTTTGTGAGTAAGGGGATTTTTGTATCATAGGGATTAATTATGAAAAGATTTCTTGAAATTCCATTCCTACGTGTTAGAAACAGTCCCTCAACGTTCCTTTTCCACCCGTAAGAGTGAGATTGGCATTAATAATTTATTTCAAACTGCTGAAACAAAAAACATATCCACGATACAAAAAATTAGCTAATTTGGTTTTTATGGTGAAATGTTAATTATACGGTACTTCCTAATAACTCTGACATGATTGCACTACTTTATATACCTTACTGTAAAGTAGACTCTTTGTGCTTTCTAGGGTGTAAAACTTTGTTGTCTAGGAGAATGACAGCAGACTGAGCTTTATATTTATGTGACGGTTGATAGAAAATAGCCCTAGACGGAGAGAAGGGTAAACAAACTTAGAGAACCAGCCGCAGCGGAGCTAGGGCTGATAGCTACTTAGAGAACAAGCCGCAGCGGAGCTAGGGCTGATAGCTACTTAGAGAACCAGCCGCAGCGGAGCTAGGGCTGATAGCTACTTAGAGAACCAGCCGTAGCGGAGCTAGGGCTGATAGCTACTTAGAGAACCAGCCGTAGCGGAGCTAGGGCTGATAGCTACTTAGAGAACCAGCCGTAGCGGAGCTAGGGCTGATAGCTACTTAGAGAACCAGCCGCAGCGGAGCTAGGGCTGATAGCTACTTAGAGAACCAGCCGCAGCGGGGCTAGGGCTGATAGCTACTGAGAGAACCAGCCGCAGCGGAGCTAGGGCTGATAGCTACTTAGAGAACCAGCCGCAGCGGAGCTAGGGCTGATAGCTACTTAGAGAACCAGCCGCAGCGGAGCTAGGGCTGATCGCTACTTAGAGAACCAGCCGCAGCGGAGCTAGGGCTGATAGCTACTTAGAGAACCAGCCGCAGCGGAGCTAGGGCTGATAGCTACTTAGAGAACCAGCCGCAGCGGAGCTAGGGCTGATAGCTACTTAGAGAACCAGCCGCAGCGGAGCTAGGGCTGATAGCTACTTAGAGAACCAGCCGCAGTGGAGCTAGGGCTGATAGCTACTTAGAGAACCAGCCGCAGCGGAGCTAGGGCTGATAGCTACTTAGAGAACCAGCCGCAGCGGAGCTAGGGCTGATAGCTACTTAGAAAACCAGCCGAAGCGGAGCTAGGGCTGATAGCTACTTAGAGAACCAGCCGCAGAGGAGCTAGGGCTGATAGCTACTTAGAGAACCAGCCGCAGGGGAGCTAGGGCTGATAGCTACTTAGAGAACCAGCCGTAGCGGAGCTAGGGCTGATAGCTACTTAGTGAACCAGCCGCAGCGGAGCTAGGGCTGATAGCTACTTAGAGAACCAGCTGCAGCGGAGCTAGGGCTGATAGCTACTTAGAGAACCAGCCGCAGCGGAGCTAGGGCTGATAGCTACTTAGAGAACCAGCCGTAGCGGAGCTAGGGCTGATAGCTACTTAGAGAACCAGCCGTAGCGGAGCTAGGGCTGATAGCTACTTAGAGAACCAGCCACAGTGGAGCTAGGGCTGATAGCTACTTAGAGAACCAGCCGCAGCGGAGCTAGGGCTGATAGCTACTTAGAGAACCAGCCGCAGCAGAGCTAGGGCTGATAGCTACTCAGAGAACCAGCCGCAGCGGAGCTGGGGCTGATAGCTACTCAGAGAACCAGCCGCAGTGGAGCTGAGGCTGATAGCTACTCAGAGAACCAGCCGCAGCGGAGCTGGGGCTGATAGCTACTTAGAGAACCAGCCGCAGTGGAGCTGGGGCTGATAGCTACTTAGAGAACCAGCCGCAGCGGAGCTAGGGCTGATAGCTACTTATAGAACCAGCCGCAGTGGAGCTAGGGCTGATAGCTACTTAGAGAACCAGCCGCAGCGGAGCTAGGGCTGATAGCTACTTAGAGAACCAGCCGCAGCGGAGCTAGGGCTGATAGCTACTTAGAGAACCAGCCGCAGCGGAGCTAGGGCTGATAGCTACTTAGAGAACCAGCCGCAGCGGAGCTAGGGCTGATAGCTACTTAGAGAACCAGCCGCAGCGGAGCTGGGGCTGATAGCTACTTAGAGAACCAGCCGCAGCGGAGCTAGGGCTGATAGCTACTTAGAGAACCAGCCGCAGCGGAGCTGGGGCTGATAGCTACTTAGAGAACCAGCCGCAGCGGAGCTGGGGCTGATAGCTACTTAGAGAACCAGCCGCAGCGGAGCTGGGGCTGATAGCTACTTAGAGAACCAGCCGCAGCGGAGCTAGGGCTGATAGCTACTCAGAGAACCAGCCGCAGCGGAGCTAGGGCTGATAGCTACTCAGAGAACCAGCCGCAGCGGAGCTAGGGCTGATAGCTACTTAGAGAACCAGCCGCAGCGGAGCTAGGGCTGATAGCTACTTAGAGAACCAGCCGCAGCGGAGCTAGGGCTGATAGCTACTTAGAGAACCAGCCGCAGCGGAGCTAGGGCTGATAGCTACTTAGAGAACCAGCCGTAGCGGAGCTAGGGCTGATAGCTACTTAGAGAACCAGCCGCAGCGGAGCTAGGGCTGATAGCTACTTAGAGAACCAGCCGCAGCGGAGCTAGGGCTGATAGCTACTTAGAGAACCAGCCGCAGCGGAGCTAGGGCTGATAGCTACTTAGAGAACCAGCCGCAGCGGAGCTAGGGCTGATAGCTACTTAGAGAACCAGCCGCAGCGGAGCTAGGGCTGATAGCTACTTAGAGAACCAGCCGCAGCGGAGCTAGGGCTGATAGCTACTTAGAGAACCAGCCGCAGCGGAGCTAGGGCTGATAGCTACTTAGAGAACCAGCCGCAGCGGAGCTAGGGCTGATAGCTACTTAGAGAACCAGCCGCAGCGGAGCTAGGGCTGATAGCTACTTAGAGAACCAGCCGCAGCGGAGCTAGGGCTGATAGCTACTTAGAGAACCAGCCGCAGCGGAGCTAGGGGCTGATAGCTACTTAGAGAACCAGCCGCAGCGGAGCTGGGGCTGATAGCTACTTAGAGAACCAGCCGCAGCGGAGCTAGGGCTGATAGCTACTTAGAGAACCAGCCGCAGCGGAGCTAGGGCTGATAGCTACTTAGAGAACCAGCCGCAGCGGAGCTAGGGCTGATAGCTACTTAGAGAACCAGCCGCAGCGGAGCTAGGGGCTGATAGCTACTTAGAGAACCAGCCGCAGCGGAGCTAGGGCTGATAGCTACTTAGAGAACCAGCCGCAGCGGAGCTAGGGCTGATAGCTACTTAGAGAACCAGCCGCAGCGGAGCTAGGGGCTGATAGCTACTTAGAGAACCAGCCGCAGCGGAGCTGGGGCTGATAGCTACTTAGAGAACCAGCCGCAGCGGAGCTGGGGCTGATAGCTACTTAGAGAACCAGCCGCAGCGGAGCTGGGGCTGATAGCTACTTAGAGAACCAGCCGCAGCGGAGCTAGGGCTGATAGCTACTTAGAGAACCAGCCGTAGCGGAGCTAGGGCTGATAGCTACTTAGAGAACCAGCCGCAGCGGAGCTAGGGCTGATAGCTACTTAGAGAACCAGCCGCAGCGGAGCTAGGGCTGATAGCTACTTAGAGAACCAGCCGCAGCGGAGCTAGGGCTGATAGCTACTTAGAGAACCAGCCGCAGCGGAGCTAGGGCTGATAGCTACTTAGTGAACCAGCCGCAGCGGACCTAGGGCTGATAGCTACTTAGAGAACCAGCCGCAGCGGAGCTAGGGCTGATAGCTACTTAGAGAACCAGCCGCAGCGGAGCTAGGGCTGATAGCTACTTTTTTTTAATTTATATAGAGCCAGGGAAATTTACGTATGTTTAGTATAAATACTAACAACTATAAACTATTAAAAACCCCTAATTAAATTATATAATAACTGAATATCAGGCTTGTCAGTTAGCTAACAATCAGACCACTGCTACGTGGTTGGAATTCCACGTAAAGCTGAAGGTCCCGAAGTTGGCCTGGCTATTGATTTTATTTAGTCAATTCCACTGTACGTGTATGGGTGGGCGGGTGGGTCAATTCCACTGTACGTGTATGGTGGGCGGGTGGGTCAATACCACTGTACGTGTAAGGGCGGGTGGGTGGGTCAATACCACTTTACGTGTAAGGGCGGGTGGGTGGGTCAATACCACTGTACGTGTATAGGCGGGCGGGTGGGTCAATGCCACTGTACGTGTATAGGCGGGCGGGTGGGTCAATACAACTGTACGTGTGTGGGTGGGCAGGTGGTACTTGTAAACGTCACCTTGGTGCAAAAGCTCTAACCCAAGTATTTGGCGTCAAAGCATTGTTAAGATTGTAGGTAAAAGGTTAATAAGACATACCACTGTATGTGTATGTGTAAGCAGGTGGGTCAGTACCAATGTACGTGTATGGGTGGGCGGGTGTGTCAGTATTACTGTATGTGTATGGGTGGGCTACTAAAAACAAGTCATAAACTTGTCCAGTGTGTTTTTAGTAGCAAAAAACTACGTCGTTTAAAAACCAAAAAGTTTTTCATACAGAGCTGTTTCATAAAATGGCGCTTTTTAAGGAACAGTTGAACAATGACTGCACTCTTTCATCTACGCTCATCACAATCATTCATCTCTCATATTCACCCACCCTGTATCTCTACGATCGGTGTCTTAGTAATAAATACTAATACAGTAATAATAATGAGTTGTAGGATTATAAAATGTTTATTTCCATTGTTTTTAAGGTGGCTAAACAACAACCGTTCCTTATCCCAAAAGCCAGACGACGACTGACCTAATATAACCCAACCTAACCTAAAAAATTAAAATGATTTGTGAAAACCCAAGAAGGCACAAAACGCAATGTTTTTAAAGTTACAAACATTTAAACGCATCGTATTATCTCCTCTGTAGACGTATTTTGGTTTTAATCGAATTGATGTAAATGTAAATAATATAATATCGTTGAAGGGAGATAAATCAATAAATAAGTTTCAAGGTTACACTATCACTAAATACACAGTTAACAATGCTTTTAGCATCGACTTTGATAGTCTTCAGATGACATCCAAGTACGTGCACAATAGAAGCGCAGGCTAATAATATAAACGGCGGACAATGCATTATTAGAACGCTCCAATGAGCGTGATCAGAAGGTGCAGATAACAAACAATAGTGCCAACCGATGACAATCCAAATGGATGTCCACTGCTCCATTGTTACTTCATCAAAGAACAAACCCGTGAAAGTAAGACACTTTAATGATCTACTCAATGTATTCCCATCACACAATTCGCTTGGCTCGCTTTACTATTTTGAGGTCAAATTCCTTTAGCTGCCCGCCAAACCCAAACTATTTTCTATGTCAATAACTACCTAAACTACTTAATATTTACAAGAACATATTATTAGCTTCATTTGTAATGAAAGGACTTGCCTGTAACCTAACCTACACAATATCTTTGTGAGTTTATGTGGAAAAAGCGCCTAGGACATATTGTATAGTGAGTGTTTAATAAGTCCTCCAGTCCTCCAACATATTTCAAATCTCCTTTATGGATATTCGGTAATAGAAAAAAGTTTGGGTTTGGCGGGCAGTTAGTGGAATTAGACCCTATTTTGATCTTCAGTACCAATTTACCGTTGCTGTATGCTCACAAAACCAACCGGCTCGAAAGCGTTCCCGCCCTGTGTCGTGTGTTCTGAACATAAAAATATCGTCCGTCCGGACAATAGCTGGACCGTGAGTCTCTAGCCCAACAGGTTTTATATATTTTGGTGCTTACAACCGACTACTACATTCTGGACTTAAGCAGACAATTTCTGGTTTATCTGTCATTTATTTATTGGGTGAATGGCCGCCGGCCATTAACGATATTTTAACATCATAAAAATTACTTCTTAAGAAAGTTGTAACATTGTATAAATAAATGGTTCCAAATAATTGGCATAAAATTCCCACATATTAAACACTAAAAAATGAAAACTGAAAATTACCAGTTTGATTCCCAAATATATTTTTTGCCATAACTCAAAACTAGACAAGTTAGAGACACGCAGTTTTTACTAAAATATTTTTAATTGTAATTCACACCATTCCTGAACATTTACTTTCCTGAAAATTTAATCAAAATCGTTGGAGCAGTTTTTGAGAAAATTCCAGTTTTATGTTTTTTGCTTATAAAAATTTAAAAAAAAAACTAAAACTATAAAAAAGTGAAAAAATGGTCTGGAGATATTGGCTAAATACACCTACATACCAAATTTAATAAAAATGTATCTATCCGTTTGGTCTCCAGTGAACTGTACATAGTCCTACACGCAGATGGATACATATACGGACAGACACCAAATTTGTTTCGAAAACTCCACTTTTTGGGTTCAGGGAACCCTAAAATGGATTTTTAGACCAACTTGTAAAAAAATTTTTTGACGCCCACAATACTTTCTCTATGCTAACACACTGTATGTATTATATGAAAAAAGATATTTTTGCTTGGCAAGCTTGATTTGCAGCGAACCTGGAGGCCGGGATCATTATACGATACGGCCACTTCGCTCGGCCAGCTGTTTGATTGTCTGTGCGAGGGGAGGGGGGTGGCACACGTTGGTCGCAGCTGCTCCCCCTCACACGGGAGTATTCAAATTTAGCAGCGTGGTGTTGAGGTGACACGGTCTTTTGGTTGCGCGCGCGCCGAGGCCATAGCTCCAACGGATATGTAAACTAAAATTAAATTGCCTGTTCTGTGGTAATCAAGTGTGACTCTGGAGGCGGAAGTGGGGCCGAGGTCGCAGGAAGCGGTCACAATACCGACTACAGGACCGGGAGACGCTTCTTGGCTTTGGATTACTAAAATTGGTTGGCTCGTTTTGGAAATACGTTAAATTAGATTTTGGGGCGAAAAGGGATTTTTCCCGATTATGTGTGTTGTTTAATAAACTTTGAAAAACACTTGGATACGGGGATTAATACGGGGATCTTTTCCGTTAATTCACTACCACTATAACTAAGGTTAACCTAACATAACCAAACCAAACATAACATAAAAACTAACATAACAAAACCAGGCCTAACATAACATAAACAAACTAAACCTAACATAACATAACATACCTCGTTACATATTCAGCGCACTATTGGATATGACCTCTGTTTCTTTCTTCTGTGTGGTACAATCTATTCAATAATGTTCAGGCTGTACGTATGCCTAGTAATTAACATTTTCATTTAAGAGTACATCACGAATAGTAAATTATTAATTAAAGACTTTCTTTAGCAGCCTGTAACTCCAAGTTGGATTCTGCTTATGTAAGCACCAAATTGCTTTTTCATGCAATTATAACATAATTAAAAAATGCAAACTAATTCAACATACTAAACCTGATCTGTGCCTTATTTTCCCCCAAGACTAGTTACTAGCTGATGGCCCTGATGTGCGAAACACAAGATCTGTAAGGCTAAGTCGAACAACACCAATATAATATAAATAAATGAATTCAAAGAATTGGCACAAGCCTTCCCCCATATTAAACACTATAAAATAAAAATTCAAAATTACTGGTTTGATTCCCAAATATGTTGTCATAACTACATAACTAAACAATTATACAAGTTAGAGACATGCGTTTTTTACAAAGTATTTTAAATTGTAGTTCACGTCTTTACTGAAAATTTAATAAAAAATTAAAAAACTAAAATATCAAAAAAGTGAAAAAATAGTCTGGAGATATTGGCTAAATACACATACATACCAAATTTCATAAAAATTGATCCATGCGTTTGGTTTCCAGCGAACTGCACATTCACAGTATGTATATTTTTTATACATTTTACTTTCTCCCAAATGAGTTAGCATAGAGAAAGTATTGTGATCGTCCAAAAACATTTTTTACAAGTTGGTCTAAAAATCCATTTTAGGGTTCCCTGAACCCAAAAACGGTTTTTTTTTCAAATGGGAACCCTAAAATGGATTTTTAGACCAACTTGTGACGAATTTTTTTGGACAATCACAATATATGCTAACCCTATGCTAACTCATTTGGGAGAAAGTAAAATGTATAAAAAAATATACAGTTCTTTTGTGTGTTGCTAAAAAAACATGCCCCATGATAATCATGTCTCTATCACTGTCAATGTAAAATTGGGTAAAAATAATCATGAATGATATGAAATTATAAACATATAAGGGACGTTACCTTACTCTTAATCCTCTCAGGGACAAGGTTTCCCTCCTCTGATCTTCCAGGAGAGGTGCTGTTTTTTCTCTGAGGGGCGAGGGGTTTATATCTTCACATTGGATTCTTGTACTAATTTGTATACTTGAGAAAGTTCCATTGTTAAAAACATATGCTACACAAATAGAAACTTGTCTATATTTATAAAAGAGGATGTTTGTATATATATATATATATATATATATATATATATATATATATATATATATTTATTTATTTATTTATAAAAGAGGATGTTTGTATATTTGAAGTTTATGCGCTGCCAAACCATCCAACCGATCACCATGAAACTTTAGGAATTAGGATGTTGTCCTGTATACTCCCGAGATGGTTTCTGTAAAGTTTGATGCAGATCCGTCCACAGGGTTCCGCCCCACGGGCTCCTAAAGATCCCATGTTATTCAAATGGAGAATCTGAATTGTTTACAAAAAACATATGACTGTGTGGTTTAATGTAGTTTCACATGCCGTAAGCAGATTGAAGTTCTCACAACAACACTACTGTATATGTTTTGATTTATTGTAGTTCTACATTTCACCTTGAGAGTGTAGCACACACTACTTTTACTTGATCGGGTGATCTGTATTTGGTGTTAACCTTTTTTCCTCGGTAATTAAAACATGTGGTGAAACGTGAAAATAAAAAATAAATAATTATTTGTTTTGCAGTTTACTCTTTATGACATGCCTCCTAAAAAATCTAATATTGGTAGAAGAAGCAAAAATGCTCGAATTCTTTCAGCTATTAGGTTCTAAATCAAACTCAATATTATGACCGGCGAAGCGGGCGGGTACAGCTAGTATTAACATAAGAATGTAAGACCCTACCAAGAAATGGACAAACAAGTTACATTTTTTATGGTAACAATAATTTAAAATTAAATTTTACAATCTAGTTTGTAATATAGGCTCATTTATATTTCCTGCAACCCCCCCCCCCCCGGACAGGGCCTTGAGGTGACGTCACACATGTTCCACCCCCAATAGTATTGTTATTGCAACACAAAAGTAATAATTAATTAATATTTTATTAATTGAACTTGATTATGATAACACATCAAGAAACCAATAAAAAAGTGACTAATGAAATTCTTCCAATTTAATGCGACTATTTGAACGATGTTTAATTTGCAAAAGTAATGATTGAAAACGGAAGGAATTTAATGATGTACTAAACATTTCAACAGTAGTAAAAGTGTTAATTAAGTTTTGCGTAAAAATTGCGTATAGATTTACTACAGTATAAGATTTATGATCTGCTGTTCGATAGTTATTTAGATAATCTAGTCGATAGTTGGTTATAGTTGCGATTGTTAATTTCTTGGAGATTATCAACGTTAATATATGTAAAGTAATAAATAAAATATTTTGATTTAGTCTGTTTTTTAAATAATGTATAGTAAATTTATTCTCACTTGACCTTAAATTAATGTTTCAAGTAGAAATAACTCTGGCCAGTGATATTGAAGAAATAGGAAAAGAAAGTCAGCGAAAAGATTAACGAAAAACAAAGGCAAGACTCTCGACGGTGGTAATCGTACATTTGTTTTGGCAAATGGCAATTATTAGATATATTTTCTTGGCAAGAAATCAAGTTTCTTATCTGTCATTCTCAAATAGTTTTTGAAGAGTTATATGTTCAGTTGTCTTTCAATTCATTTAAAATTATTATTATTCATTCATAAGTCGCCGATCGCCAAGATATGGGTGAGAGGTGAATAAGTGTGGTGAGTGTAGTCATTGTTAATAACTAAGGTTGACTGTTCCTCATAAAGCGCTATTTATTAATAGCCCAATAGCCAGGGCAACTATGGGACCTACAACTTTACGTAGAATCCGAACCACGTTTAACTTCAGACCAACGTAAACAAAGTGTTACGTTTGATCGTAACAATCAAGTCTGTTTAGAAAAAAAGCTGCCTTACTTCTATTAAACGATTAAAATCTGATTTTCAGCTAACTGACAAGCCGGACACTCAGTTCTCTTCCCTACACAACAACTGAATCTTGACTACCATCCAACATGGACACCCCAGATTCGTCTAGTAGTGTCCACATCGATGGCAACCTATGTGAATGCATGTCTCTTTTCACTAGCTAGTTTTTAACACAAATTTTCCTCTTTTCTCGAACACAACCTTTTTGTAGAAAAAGTATTACAGTGGCAACATACCTTTTATATGCCATGACACAATAATTTAATAATCACTATTATACCACGAGTGGATAGTCGGGAATTGATGTGAGGACTTATTCACTCGGTGGCGGCACAGAGAAAAATATACAGAGGTCACTTTATTAAATTCTTATGGCTGTAGCGAACGCCTCAGTTAAGTAATGATTGCAGCTAATGTACATCATTATAAATCTGTAGTAATAATCATTACGTTTATCCTTGTGGATTTGGAGGCAATAGGGGAGGGACTGACAAGGTGCTGACCCAGTCATCACATGGCTAAATGGAGAAATAACTACCAACACAAATTAGTGCTATTGGATGCGACCTCTTTTTCGTTATTCTTTGTGGTGCGGTTTCTATACGAGCGGAATGTTGCGTCTGCAGCGATCGCTTTTAAGAGAGTTACCCCTGAAATCATTAAACAAAAAAGTATTAAAGCTAAGGGAGGACAGAGGTTGTATAATGTCAGTTATCTAAAGGGATCTTAGATATCTCTTAGTATTACTGGAAATACAAGAAAGACAGTAGTTAGTGTTGTAAGTATGGAGAGGTGCCTATATTTGGTAAAATGACAAGTCATTATCATGTCTACAATCTTAATTAGCATTTTACATTTTATAGCGCACTGTGATAAACTCCCTACACTTAGTAATAGAATACTTCTGTCAAGGGCATGCACTAGATGAAATAAAATAATGTTGTCAAACGTCTTTCTGAGTTGTGCTTCACAACTCCTCATTTACGCACTACTCCTTGCCCATCAACTACTATCCCTAAGGGCAAGACACCAAACGAATCGTAACATCCCCAACAACAAGACTTGACAAGTCATCACCCTTCCTACTACTCATCGTGTTCTAAGCCCCTACTCATTGACGTACTACTCCTTGCCCATCAACTACTATCCCTAAGGACAAGATACATGACGACTCGTAACACCCCCCACAACAAGACTTGACAGGTCATCACCCTTCCTACTACTCCTCGTGTTCTAAGCCCCTCCTCATTGACGCACTACTCCTTGCCCATCAACTACTATCCCTAAGGACAAGATACATAACGACTCGTAACACTCCCAACAACAAGACTTGACAGGTCATCACCCTTCCTACAAATCTACTCCTCATGGTCCAAGCCCCCCCTCTCATAGAGTCACTACTCCTGACACATCAACTACTACCCTTAAGGACTTGACTTCCGATGACTTTTCGCATCTCCAACATCAAGACTTGACGGTTCTTTACGTTCGTCCCTGACCCGTCGTTTGATCGTATCGTAACCTTCATTCCGTAACTTCACCTGGTGTTACATTACCAAAATTATTGTAGTTCATAAACTATTTTAGTTAGTTTTTAAATATAGTTTTACGCTACCCTCAAGGCTACGCCAAGGCCATGGAGTAATGTTCAAATGATGTTTAACAATAATAACAGTTGTAAAGCCAAAGGTGACATTGATTGTCAAGGTTTGTGTTTTATCATTGTCTTTTTATACTTAGACCTGTTGTCTCCTCATATTTGACGCACAAGTGAAAAGAAACCCAACCAGGCACACCATACCTTGTACAGTGTGCTGTTGGAACAAGAATAGTTATTGTTATTATCACAGCCAGTTGGCACCACTGTTGACTATACACTGTACCATATATAGCGTGCCTTTGGAAGAGTGGAACAGGAATAGTTATTGTTATTATGACTGGCAGTTCAGTCGGTACCATTGTTGCATATACAATGTACGAGTATATGTATAAAATGTACACTTGGAACAATGGAACAGGAACAGCTATTGTTATTATGGTTGGCAGTTGGCATCAATGTTGTGTATATCCATGAAGTTTTATAGCTAGCTAACCTTGATCACGCTCAGAACGATAACGTTCCAACAGTACATTTTAACACTATACATCACTATTTCGGTTTATATTTAATTGGATTTCCGAATTGTATTGCAATGTTATAAATTAATTAAATAAACGCATGCGTGACACAGAAATAACACGTCATATACAAAGTTCATATACGAAAAATGACTTTATGTAAATGAATATTGTTATTAATGAGAATTAAGATATGTTAATGAAACTTTGCACTTATATAATGATACATAAACCTACAAACACCCCTCGCATCCAACTAAATCAAATATTTCAGTATAAATACACGTTTATACCGTAGTCCGTTCAGTAGGCCGTACTGCGCTTGCAAGTCAGTGGAATCAATGGATACACGTCAATAGATGTGTATTCATTGGTGGAATGCTACAAACTATTGTCGACTTGTAATATCGTGATTTGTTTCACATGCTGGATTGTCTACTGTTGGCGCAGATATTATGTACACCCGAGTTTGAAGGTTTTTTCTAAGGAACTAAGAGGCCTACGACAAATATAATCACACCATTGTTTTCTCGGTTAATTTTACGTTATGACTTATGCATCTTTATATTTCATTATAAGTTTTAATATTTTTTATCCTGGCTGGAACAAAAAAAGTACAGGAAGTTTAACTAGTTTTCATTGTAAATCAAATTTACACTGTTACTGTATTACTCAAATACCAGTAAATGTATCACATTTTTGTATTTTTATAACTCGTTGATAAGAAGGTTTTCTATAAGTTTTATGAGTTTTAATTTTTAAAGAAAAGAAGTTCTGGTCGATTCCCTGAAACATTAAATCGATTTAAATCAATTTAAAATAAGTTTAAATTGATGTAAATCAATATAAAATCAATGAATCTACTTATACATATGAAAGTAATGTATCGTAACTATACAGGTAAAAAGGATCACAACAAGACTAAGTAATTAATTATACGACCTGTAGAAGCCGAGAAAACAATGTTTTAGGGAATTGACCAGAACTTCTTTTCTCGAAAAGTTAAAACTCTGAAACTCATAGAAAACCTTCTTATCAACGAAGTATAAACATATAAATGCAATACATTTACGGGGTTTTTTAAATAATAACGGTGTAAATTTGATGTACAGTGAAAACTAGTTAAAATTCCGGTAATTTTATGTTCCAGCTAAAATAAAAAATATTAAAACTTATAATAAACTTTTAAAATGCATATGCCATAACGTAAAATTAATCGAGGAAAACTATGATGTGATTAGAATTTTGGTAGGCCTCTAGTTCCTTAGGAAAAAAACCTTCAAACTCGGGTGCACATCATTTCTGCACCGACAGTACTAAAAATCATAAATAGTGTTATATATTTTCTGGATCAATATTAAATACAGTGGTTTTAAGTACAATAAAAAAATTAACATAAGGTACATTTTTCTCTCATTGCACACCTACCCTAACGAAATCTATATTTATAAAAGAGGATGTTTGTATATATGTATGTATATATATATATATATATATATATATATATATATATATATATATATATATATATATATATATATATATATATATGTGTGTGTTTGAAGTTTATGCGCTGCCAAACAATCCAACCGATCACCATGAAACTTTAGGATGTTGTCCTGTATACTCCAGAGATGGTTTCTGTGAAGTTTGATGCAGATCCGTCCACAGGGTCCCGCCCCACGGGCTCCTAAAGATCCCATGTTATTCAAATGGAGAATCTGAATTGTTTACAAAAAACATATGACTGTGTGGTTTAATGTAGTTTCACATGCCATAAGCAGATTGAAGTTCTCACAACAACAGTACTGTATATGTTTTGATTTATTGTAGTTCTACATTTCAACTTGAGAGTGTAGCACACATTACTTTTACTTGATCAGGTGATCTGTATTTAGTGTTAACCTTTTTTCCTTGGTAATTAAAACATGTGGTGAAACGTAGAAATAAAAAATAAATAATTATTTGTTTTGCAGTTTACTTTTTATGACATGCCTCCTAAAAAATCTAATATTGGTAGAAGAAGCAAAAAAGCTCGAATTCTTTCAGCTATTAGGTTCTAAATCAAACTCAATATTATGACCGGCGAAGCGGGCGGGTACAGCTAGTAACATATAAAAGAAAAAACATCATTAGGATAAATGTTGTAACATATTCCGGTATTTTGCTCTCCCGAGACTTCGTTACACTATAGTATAATTACTATACTGTACTAACTTACTATTGGATGAGATTACACCAATACTGTCCACTTGTACTTGTCCCTGTAGAAAGGTAACCTATCTATCAAAGTTTAGTGACATAACCGTATTGATCTGAGAATTGTTTGTTTTTGTTAAGAACCAATAACCTGAATAGAGTTGAATCATTTAAAAAATTATGTATTTTACATTAATGTCAAGTAGTTTTATGTCCTAAACACAAATATGACATCCAGTTCATCACAAGACAAATAATAATCAAGATATTCAACGAAAAGGGTGAGTATGTTTTGTTATTTTAGGTTAGGTTAGGTTAGTTTAGGTTAACTTGACATTACCTCGTTCGTGTAACATAACCTCACATTACACAGCCTAACCTAACTGTTTTGTTAAATGTCACTGGTATTACTTGGCGTAGGAAGAAATTACATAATATTAATGTGAAATACGATTGTCAGATGAGATCTTTCTCAATTTCTTGTAAACATTCGTTATTTTTAAAGAATAATTCGTGATCAAGAGTCTTGCTTAAAGCCACTGATGGTTGATGGCATTCTTCTTGATGAAACAAACACTGTCAAGTTCCTGGGAATTCACCTAGATAGGGCGTTGACCTGGAGCTGCCACATTGACAGCGTTTGTGCAAAAATTGCCTCTGGTATTTTTGCTTTGAGAAACATTTCAAAATTTTGCACAGTTAAGGTACAGTTAATGGCCTATTTTGGTCTCATTTACCCTCACCTTACCTACGGAGTAAGACTGTGGGGTAGCTGTTCCTTAGACAAACTTCAAAGAGTCTTTCGGCTACAAAAAAGAGCAATACGAATAATTTCCAAATTAAAAGTTAGAGAGTCATGCAAACAGTCCTTCAGGGAATTAGGTTTGCTAACGCTGCCTTGCATTTACATTTTGGAGACTGCACTCTATTGTAGATTCAAATGTAATTTAACACGAGGTAGCGACATCCATCAACACGAAACAAGAAGTAGTCACAGTTTTAGAGTGGCTCGGCACCGTACATCGGCCCTGGAACGCAAACCGTCTGTAGCAGGCGTCAAAATCTTAAACATTCTCCCAGATTATATAAAAAGGGAACAAAATTTCAACAAATTCAAGTCTCGATTAAAAGGCTACTTAGTGGCTCTCGCTTGTTATTCTGTGGGTGAATTTATAGCTGACTCCTAATTTGCGGACGGCTCGGGAGAGATCCTTGTATGAATGTTAGTGCTGTAGAAGAGTGTTTGTAGTGAATGAATGCGTTAATCTGTGAACGAATGAACTCCCCCACTAAGCTTTGCTGGAATTGTTACTATAGTTATTTTATCACATCACTTAATGTATCATTAGTTTGTAGGATCATTTTTATTATAATATGACTTTTGCTATACGATATGTACATATTGTCAAAAAGCAATAAAACTATTTCAAACTATTTCATTTCATTTCATTTCATAATCCCAATAAATTCGTGTTTGTGAGGTTAAAAGATAAAAGAAAGTGAAAATCGGTGGGACCCTTATATTTTATATTTACTGTAGGACATTTTTGAAAAGTTAATAAGGTGTTTGCCTAATTTGTAGGTAACATACATGTTAAAGACCTTCAAGTGTAGGTTAAATCATTCCTGAACTGATAACAGTTAATACATTTCATTAATTCTACTTCTTATTACGAAACGTTCTGTTCCACGCAGAGAACAGCTATCACTTATGTCAGTGTGATATTTGACGCTCTCGTCAGTTGGCAGCACTGTTTACTATCTGCACTGTTTAATTGCTCAGCTGTTTATCGCTCATTTGAACAGTCTAGTAATGATGTATTGTCAACACCTTTAAAGTCACAGTGTACATATTACATCGTTTGGAGAACTGTTTTGACTTATCAATTTGTCGACGTAATTATTATATATTCCAATTTAAAGTCAAGAAAACATCAGGCTAATTTACTTAACCATCTTTATTAACCATATTTGTATTCATGTAAAAAATACGGTTTCATTTCCATCCACGTTTCAACTAACAAGTGAAGTTTGATTGTTGGTTCATTATGTTGGTAGTCGAATTTGATCAGAACAGTTGAACACGTTTATGTAGATTTCAATACGAAAAGACCACGTGATACGAGCTTAACGCGATGAGGTTGGCACGCGAAGCGTGCAGGAGTGTCCCCTAGTACGTGTGAATTTTAACTGTCTTGAGATGGTGGTATATATTATACTGTTATTTTTTGTTTTTAAGTGCTGTAAAATTTAGCATGATTTTTTTATTTTAAATATACAATTCTTCTGGTCTTTGTACATAATTATTTTTAACAGCATCATTAAAAAATATTAAACCAAAAATCTATATTTGTTAACAATTTAAGATTTTATTTCATTATGTGTGCTTCATTACTACGTTTCGTTCGTTTTTTCTAAGATTGCCAAAATCACTTGAGATATTAGCAGATTGCATATTGTGTGATGTGTTATCATTTCTTGCACAGGTAATAGAAACATCTGTTTCTTCATTTTGTACTCGAACATTTGCGATGTATTTAATATTTAGGTAGCATGATAAAATTGATATTATTGCACAGTGTTACTTACTAATTGGTTTTTTAATTAGCTTACTAATTAAATTACTTGGTTAGGTAATTTAACTTATTAATTAAATCAATGGACAATTTTTTATGGAAAAATATATTCAGGGTGTCCAGAAAGTAAAGTGCCAAAATTCAGGTTATGCTTGTATAGGTCAAAATAAAGAAAAAAATCTAGATTAAATGTTTTTCCAAAAACGCTTCGTTTACCAGATATCCACCATTTTGTTTTTTTTTACAAAAGAATTTTTATCTACAAGTTTGCTCAACCGATCTTTATACAAGATCGGTTGAGCAAACTATGCACGTTACAAGAATAAAGACCTATTCTAGAAAACACAATCAACTTGATCAAAATGGCGGCTATTTTAAATTTTTAAACGGAAATTATGGGAAAACGGCAAAAAATACATAAAACTTACTAAAATTGTGGTTTTTAGATACAGTACAACCTCGATTATCCGGCCTAATGTGACGAAGGTGAAGCCGAATAAAACATAAGTCATAAATAACTTGGTATTATTGTAGAATCACGTTTAGTGCGAAAGCGGGGCGCCTACAATTGCACGTGACGCAACACGCTCTGCAGAAATTGTAATGAAACGAACGATGTTTATCACGATCGCCAAATTTGACGCTGCTTTATATTACAATACGAAAGATATTTAAAAATACAACTGTGTTTTAATTAGGCTATCAAAAATTCTAAGTAAATTTTATGTACATTATGTATGTTTACTTAAATATTAAATCCTATACTTAAATTTAATTTTAACTCCGACTGAATACAAAAAAATATGTACAGTTATGTAACTGCAAATTATGTGTACGTAAAATGAACTGTTCCAGTTCCGATTTCCCTCACTCGCGAAATGGACACTTCCGGCCAGCCACACTTAACAAAAGTAAACAACATTGCCAGCTCAAATCTTAAGGCGCATTATTATTAGGCAGTAACAAGCGACCGCTTGACGAAAGAGGGTGACTTGTCAATACAGAGCCTGCAATTTCCGAAATGCAAAACCGAAACACTCGTGTATGACAATTGCGTTCGAAAACTGAAAGACGCTAGCGATTAATTCTAATTGTATCTTGTAAATAATTTTTATTTCCAACTACTTGCCGAACTGGATAACACGGACTGCCGGATAATCGAGGTTGTACTGAAATTTAATTACCAATCTGTCAGTATAAAAAAAAAGTTAAAATTGGACAAAAAAACAACCGATACACAAATGTCAATGTGCCTCGGTTGTTTTTTGTCCGATTTTAACATTTTTGATACTGACAGATTGGTAATAAAATCATGAAAAAAAAAACAATGATTTTAGTTATTTTTTGTATTTTTCCCATTTCCCCGCAATATCAGTTTAACAATTTAAAATAGCTGCTATTTTAAAATTTCAAATTGAATCAAGTTGATTTTTTCCAGAATAGGTATTTATTATTGTAACATGCATAGCGAGTTTCATAAAGATGGTTGACCCAACTTGAAGATACAAATTCTGTTGGGGAACAAAACAAAATGGTGGATATCTGGAAAACGACGTATTTTTTTCGAAAAAATGTATTCTTTATTTTCTATTTATTTTGAGCTATATAATAACCACTTCCCGAAGTTTGGCGCTTTAATTTCGGGGCACCCTGTATAAATATAATGGAATGGAGCTATTAGATGTGTTTTATGTTCAAATAAGGAGTCCAATGTGTCGTATAGAAGGAATTTTGCAAAACAATCAAGCAATTCCAATAAAAATATAAAAAACAAACTTCACCTTTTGCTGATGTGGGGAGTAGAATCTGCCTCTGCACTTTTTCAAAACATGAAACATATTTTTAAGATGGCCTTTTCTCTCACGCAAAAAAGCCAAAAACATGGGTTTCTGTTTGAACGATTCTGTTCGTAAAAATGATCGTATGTAACACTTGAGTGTCATTAGAAAAGTTAAGACCTGTTCTAGAGAACCTTGAAATGGTTTTTGTAAAAAATCGAGTATATTTATATTTTTTTCACGGTTAAAAATCTTAAACGTCTTTCTTGACGATTTTATATTAAAAAACCTCACGATATCAACTTATCGTTTAATAGAATAGACCTTTACTAATCATAAAGTGTTCTCTATAAATCTTTATAACAATGAACGCGAACCTTACAGAATAGAATTGTAATAGAAAAGCATGTTTTGGACCACTGGTGGTAAAATTGCCATGGCTACTACACAACTATCTGGACCTGTCGACTTCTCGTAGCCGGTTTAGGAAAAGGCCACTTCAAGTACCTAAAATTAAAGATAGGTACTCAGAATCAGTATTTTTTTATTATAGGCCTACGTCTAATAGAAACAATTTTACAATTAAAAATAATAATTAAATAGATATATTAGTTAATTCGGTGTTAAAAAAATACTATCAAAGTTACCTCCAGTTGCTCATGTATATGATTGAACCTTTTTTATTATTTTCGTTTAAAACGATAAGATACAGATTGCAGTCTACTAATTAAGGGAGAGCCTTCAACTTTTGGACTGCCTTAATGCATAACCATTGAGTACTGCGGGTAAGATGCAAGGTCAATCTTAATTGAAGGCGTTGTTTGGTTCATTCAAGGAGGATTATTTCAATCCATCGTTTTTTAGAAAATAAAAGTGAGTAGAAATTCATTGCTGATTTAAAATTATAGGAATAAATTGTAATCATTCTTAAATGCGTAAAAATTATTAATTAATTATTTTTTATCAAATTCATGTACTGTACAAATGCTTCATGTAGAAATTTTAATTTCTACATTTAAAGAGAATCACATTGAGTCCGTATTTAAAATAAAATCAACAAATTGAGTATTCTAGGTTGACAATCTAGTTAGACACAATGGGTAGTAAATCTAGTTACACACAATGGGTAGTAAATCTAGTTACACACAATGGGTAGTAAATCTAATTACACACAATGGGTAGTAAATCTAGTTACACACACAATGGGTAGTAAATCTAGTTACACACAATGGGTAGTAAATCTAGTTACACACAATGGGTAGTAAATCTAGTTACACACAATGGGTAGTAAATCTAGTTACACACAATGGGTAGTAAATCTAGTTACACACAATGGGTAGTAAATCTAGTTACACACAATGGGTAGTAAATCTAGTTACACACAATGGGTAGTAAATCTAGTTACACACAATGGGTAGTAAATCTAGTTACACACAATGGGTAGTAAATCTAGTTACACACACAATGGGTAGTAAATCTAGTTACACACAATGGGTAGTAAATCTAGTTACACACAATGGGTAGTAAATCTAGTTACACACAATGGGTAGTAAATCTAGTTACACACACAATGGGTAGTAAATCTAGTTACACACAATGGGTAGTAAATCTAGTTACACACAATGGGTAGTAAATCTAGTTACACACAACGGGTAGTAAATCTAGTTACACACAACGGGTAGTAAATCTAGTTACACACAATGGGTAGTAAATCTAGTTACACACAATGGGTAGTAAATCTAGTTACACACAATGGGTAGTAAATCTAGTTACACACAATGGGTAGTAAATCTAGTTACACACAATGGGTAGTAAATCTAGTTACACACAGTGGGTAGTAAATCTAGTTACACACAGTGGGTAGTAAATCTAGTTACACACAATGGGTAGTAAATCTAGTTACACACAACGGGTAGTAAATCTAGTTACACACAATGGGTAGTAAATCTAGTTACACACAATGGGTAGTAAATCTAGTTACACACAATGGGTAGTAAATCTAGTTACACACAACGGGTAGTAAATCTAGTTACACACAATGGGTAGTAAATCTAGTTACACACAACGGGTAGTAAATCTAGTTACACACAATGGGTAGTAAATCTAGTTACACACAATGGGTAGTAAATCTAGTTACACACAATGGGTAGTAAATCTAGTTACACACAATGGGTAGTAAATATTATTATTCAGAATACATAAACTTCCGTAATATTTCTGTATTTTTCAATTATAAATTTAATTAAAAACATATTTATCGGTTTCTAAATATGGTATTTGTTATTTTTATTTACTTTTTTTAATTACATACTCGATTTCTCAGTTACTGCCTGGTTTATATTTAGCCCCTTTGTAAAATGTCAATAGATATCACAATTTATATATTTATAGTATTCAAAATTTACTCAGTAAACGTACATTTAAAATAATGCAAATCTGCTCTGATATTAAATTTGTGTAAGAAAATATAAAACTATAGTTATTATAATTTTATTACAATAAGTGTTGGTATTTAATTTTTTTTTTTTTTAACTCTTACCGTTATCAGTAAGCTTTGAACACCCACATTACACTAGTATTCTTAGAAATGTTATAATAAAACTACCATCTAAAATTCAATATTTATTTTCGAAACACTATCTTAAAATTAAACATAACTATTGTTGAAAAAATTGCAAGTTACCATCCAAAACATACTGTAAAGTGTATTTGTCAGAATCTTATTATTTAAATATATAATTAACTGGGCAATTTTCTTAATGCTTTAATGACACCAATTCTAGCTAATTCAATCATCACTGTAATTTAGTTAGTAGACCATCACCTTTGTATATTATATATTTTTAAACAATAGATTTTTGTCACTACTCTTTCCTCAGAACGTACGCTGACGCGGGCCCTTGCCTTCTCCAAATCTAATATCAATATCACTTCCGGCACCAAATAATTCTTTACCACTTTCAGGCGATCCAGTAAATATTATACCCACATCTGAATTTGTAAGGTCAGCTGGTTTTTCATCCATGACTGGAATATCGGAGTGTTCTTCTTTATCTTTTGGAAGAGAAGTAACTGAGTCCTGGGGAAAAGACGAGTGCTCCTCTTGATGTTGCTGGTGAAAAGACGGGTGTCCCTCTTGAGGTTGCGGAGGGAAAGACGAGTGTGACTCTTGAGATTTCTGGGGAAAAGATGATTGATCCTCGTGAGATTGCTGGGGAAAAGACGGGTGTCCCTCTTGAGGTTGCTGAGGAAAAGACGAGTGTAACTCTTGAGGTTTCTGGGGAAAAGATGATTGATCCTCGTGAGGTTGCTGGGGAAAATACATGTGTCCCTCTTGAGGTTGCTGAGGAAAAGACGAGTGTGACTCTTGAGGTTTCTGGGGAAAAGATGGTTGATCCTCGTGAGATTGCTGGGGAAAAGACGGGTGTCCCTCTTGAGGTTGCTGAGGAAAAGACGAGTGTGACTCTTGAGGTTTCTGGGGAAAAGATGGTTGATCCTCGTGAGATTGCTGGGGAAAAGACGGGTGTCCCTCTTGAGGTTGCTGAGGAAAAGACGAATGTGACTCTTGAGGTTTCTGGGGAAAAGATGATTGATCCTCGGGAGGTTGCTGGGGAAAAGATGGGTGTCCCTCTTGAGTTTGCTGAGGAAAAGACGAATGTGACTCTTGAGGTTTCTGGGGAAAAGATGATTGATCCTCGTGAGGTTGCTGGGGATAAGATGATTGATCCTCGTGAGGTTGCTGGGGAAAATATGATTGATCCTCTTGAGATTGCTGGGGAAAAGAAGAGTGTTCATGAGATGAATGTTCATGATAAGGGCATCCAGATTCTGAGGATTTCTTACATCCCAGAAGACGGTCTCTGACGAGAACTATTGGAACTATGATTTTGGAAAGTGGTCGGCTGATGGTATTCAAGTGTTTTTCCGCTACAGAGGATACCTTCTGACTTATGTATTTGTGGACATCTTTAAGAGCCTTGGTAGAAGCGTCTACAACCCCTTTGAATGAGTGGTGCAGATTTATACGGTCTTCTGGCATCTCTTCGGCTGAATCAGGCTCTGGTTCACCTACAAGAGGAGACTTTAAGTAGACAGTCAGTTAGTAATCAAAGGTAACAGAATTTTTAAGAATTACTTGTTTGTTAACAGGGACTTTATTCTGTGGACGGAAAAGCCATCATTGAAACATAAAGTGTATATATATTAAAAGAAATTAAACTAAGGATACACTTAATTTATTGATAGAATTTATACTACGTTTTAAGAAAACTGACAGTAAAATAAAAAAAGTTTAGTATTAGTTTCCAAAACGAACGTCTATGTTACTTTCTGGCGATTCAATAAACTTTGTCTGGTCGTCTGGGTCATCCAAATGGATTATATCTACTGTCTTCTGTTCCTGCTGAGTGTCTTCATACTCTTGAATTGGCTTCACTGACGCAGGTTCTACAACGGAATGACCTTGAGGTAGGACTGAGTCAAATGTTTGTCCTGAGTAATGCACCGGGACAATTTCAGGATGAGAAATTCCAGGAACATTCTGAAAGTTTTGAGCATGTCCTGCACCAGTTATTATATGCTGTGAATAAGAAGAAAAGGATACTTGTGGCTGTCCTATGTTTACGTGATGGGTAATATCACGGTTTGGAGCGACAAACTGCGGTTGATAAAGTTGCTGATCTGACAATTTTGAAAACATCTCATGAGCTGCCAGATTTTGCTGTACCGTGGACTCTAAATGTGAGTTGACCAGGTGTTGAATCGATAATGATACCTGCTTCCCGATGTTTTCAAGGTTGTTTTCTTGCAAGTATGGATTAGGTCCAATTGGATAACGGAACGGCTTTTGACTGAGGATCATCGGTCTGGATTGTTGTAAGGCCATGGGGCGTAACCCTAAATATTGTCGAAGAACTTTACGACTGAAAGGAGCTTGGTGCACAACTTGCCGAAGACGACGGTTGGAAGAGGATGTCAGCTTGCCAATTATGTCGTGTACAGTTTTATCAGCAGCTACTTTGGTGGCATCAAAAGAATGTTCAATGTTTGGGGTCGCCCCTTGAAAATCTTCTAATCTTGAACCTTCCCTGCTCTCCAAGTCACCTACAATGAAAATATTTTATGTATTTGTTGTTTTTGACATCTGTCGTGTGAAATTATGAGAGGGATTGTTACTAATACTGTAAATATAAAAAAATCATTCAAGTCTACGTAAAGTAAGGTTTAATAAGTAGAGTGGTTTGAATTTAGTGACTTAAATTGGGGTTAACGTCAGTTATCAAACTCTTATTTGAAGTATTTATTTACATAAACGATGTTTATAAAATATCGTAGGTTTGCTTGGGGGTAGTTCCTTTGGTCAAAACATAAAACAACTCTAGTGAAATAATTCCAAAATATCTAACTCACGATTTTGTAAATTGTATTTACTCTGAATTAACTTTTTCAACTTATTGTTTATCAGATTATTGATGATTAATTTTTATATTAAATATATTGAGTTTTGTTTTGTTCCAAGAACCACTATGTCACTTTTTTTTAATTTTAAATTCTTTGTCATAAGCATATATAAACTCAAATTACACCAACCGTAACATTACAAATTAAACCCACATTTTACCTAATTGCATACGCAAAAACCATTTTTGTGACATTTGTGCTATTTAATTTCTTCACTGTAATAAAAGGGATAGACACGTAACCATTATACTTTTAGTATCGGTAACCGCACATACAGATAGTTAAATATTTAATAGTGTTTGTTGTCAAATCAAGATAAACAACTCAATATTTGATTTAAAATAAACTTATATGTTTTACCCTTAATTGTATCTTGAGACAATTTATCATGAACAACAAAAATGACACGTCACAAAAACAAATAAAATCAATAAATATATAATAAGAACAATAAAATTAAAAAAAAAAAACAAACATAGTTGTCATATTTCAGTGCGTTCTATCAAAACACTAATATTAAATTAAAAAAAAAATAACAAAATTTTAGTTACGAGTAAGTTTCTTGTATAAAATATAAAATAAGCTATCCGCTTAAAAGCTTATGTTAAATAAATCATCTTGCTAAAATTAAAGGAACAAACTCAAAATATTTTGAATAAATTTGACGTAGCACGTATAAAAATAAAATAAACGTTATTGTTATACTAAGCAACATAGAACGAAACTTCAAATACAAAAAATGTTTGTTTTTGATAGACATTCGAAATTGTTTACTTTGCAACATATGTAGATATTTAATGTATTTTACTCTGCGTTTTGAAATTTACTAATTTTTAATATAAATATAAATATATATATATATATATAAATATATATATATATAAATATATATATATATATATAAAATTATAAAACTAATTAAAACTTTATGAAAGGGCATGTAATGAAGATCGTTAAAATAAAAATGGTGGTCTTTGTGGGGGAGTTGGCCAGTGAGAACAAAATATAAATAGAGACGCCTTCGGTTACCGCAATTGAGGCAGAGTCTCCGACCAATATGGCGGCGTTTTTACGATGTTGCGGGTAGGTGAGAGCGTTCTGTGCAGGCGCTTTCCTACTGCGTCGCGGCCAGCCACTGCGTGAGAACAGACTGTTCTCTCGGGGCTTGTTTATTTAGAATATATTTAGTTTAGTCTTTTAAATATAGTCTTGTAAATAATTTATTTTTATTTGTTTTGTAAATAATTTATTTTTATTTGTTTTGTAATATACTTTGGTGCCCGGCTTATGGTTGTAGTAACAGGAAGAATGGCGTGGGGATATCTTTCCATATGTAAGAACAACTTAAATCCAAATGATAAAATATTCATTTATTAATTATTTTTGTATTTCTTTATGTTTAAGGAGAAAAGATTTATAAATTTAAAAGTATGATCCAAGATTTGGAGTTATTGGTTTGTTACTAATTAATTAATATTACGGAGCTCAGACCCAAAAACATTGTCACATTTTTGCAGAAGATAAATTTGGACAGCTGCATTCGTTATTACAAGCGATCGATGAGGTAGTAAAATGACTCAAACACATTGATGTAATACAAAAAAGTATGAATATTCTGTTTTTAATTTCAATTGAAGATGTGTAACTGGATGTTAACTGTTTAGCCACATGATAATACTATTCCCATTACTAACTACTAACTGCAATAATGTGTTCTCTGAGACCTGCTAATACGTTGACGCTTAACTACAATAAGTAATAGCACACCGTCCTGGTGAATTAACCTGCACTCTTATATTTTATGAATATTTTTTATGTTAAATTAAATATCTCCCCTACAATTTTGCCGCTGGACAAACTTCTCTGACCAAACAACAAAAAAGTCAGCAGCCGACTAACTTTTTCTTCCAAAATGAAAAACTAAATAATTCGTTTAATGTTTAATTACTAATAATAATTTATTTATAACACTTATTTAATAGGGTTTTCACTTAAAAGTGTCCAGATGAGTTGTACTGTTGACGTGTTAAGATTGAAAATTTTAGTTCCACAATAAGTGTGTTAAATGTTGGTGTTTTGGCGGGAGAACACCGCCACGAGTGTAGTGTCGGAGCACTGTTTTCCGCCCAAGTCGGATGATCTTGCCTCACATCTAATGCACACGGTGTATAGTCCATGTCCTCTCTATTTATATTCTGTACTCACTGGGGTTGACAGCAGAATTTACTGTTTAATCCTACATTGAAGGCATTTTATCATATCCTGTACATACAAATCCACATAAAATTGATTTTTGTTTCAAAGTACTCAGAAAGCATAGATATTCAAAATGAGGTATCACACGACCTATGTTCCTACTCGAAAATTTTCCCAAAACTAACCTTACTCCCCCCCCCCCAGTGTCTTTTAGAGATGATCCGGGTTACAAATATTTGTACTGAATTATTTGGAGTCAAAACGGAATTGAAACAGACTATGCAGCTCAGTTCAATTAACTGCAATAGACTCTGCACAGGTGGTTTAAACCACCATATTTATACAAAATATCTGGATTTGTGGATTATTTTTCTTAATTAGTGTGATTGATGATAGATGCCATACAACAGAAAAAGATTAATTTTGTTTCTTCTTAGAATTCACAATTCTATGGTATTTTTATAGCAAAGACAGAAACCATAACAGTTAAAATATTGCAGATCATAATATAGGAATCAACATATTCCAAAAACAGCATAAGCTTGTTTCGGAAAATCCATCAGCAAATGATATTGGATTTCTCATCAGAAAATTACATGTAAGAGACCACGTTAAAATTGTAAAAATACTTTTATTTAGTCTGTCAGAAAGATATGCTATACAGATTACAGTACAGTGTATATTTCATTGAAATTTCTTTACGTATGGATATATCGTGCGTAATTTTTTTTCTTAAAATATGTGTTCTTAACTTAGGCTTGTTCATTCTTCCAGCCTAAGTTAATGTAACACAATCTTTGCTAGAGACACCAGCAAGCTAAAACAAAGTACTGGACATATTTCGAATGCTTTTGCCAATTAAATGATAAAAATGTATGCTTTGGAATCAATCCTCTGTATAAATATTTCTCTTTCTGGAGAAAAATCAGTGTCTACTCTTATCCGGCCAATGAAAGCATGGCTTAAGAGTGTTCCGTGCGTCCAGTTAAGCTCTCTAAGGAATTTTGTTCTAGATTTTATCGCAACTGCCGCTAAGAGTAGTAAAGATCCTAACTCACTAACTAGAAATGTATTCCCCTCTCCTCCTCATAGCTCCCGTCTGCCCCACCCCACAAATTCTACAGAAGGGCACAACTCCCACATTTATAGTACTCTAGCAATGAATTTTATACAAATTATTAATCTACTTTTTTAGCCAAAGATGAATGTACAAATTTCAACTCAAAATTTGAACAAATGTAATTTTTTTTAAATAATTGGTAATACTTAAAAAAATTTAATTTTTTAGATTTACTACATACTAAGTTTATTAGTACCTGTTATCCACTATATTTCCAACATGTTAATAAATTAAAGCACACGGTTTGTTCATGATTTATGCACCAAAAAGGCCAAATTAGTCACTTTGGGCAGTCATATCTCCATAAAGAATGTTTTTCCCATAACACATTTATTACTTACATGAATACTAACAATTTTATTTAACCAATTTTCAAAAATAATTTTCGATCGAACACCCTTACGCTAAACAGAACCTTCCAATCATAATAATAAGCGAAGTACTAACTGTTAGCTCAGTCGGCATTTATTAAATTCCTTCCACAGACTAAACGCTTAGCCGCTGAGCCATAACGCCAGAAATTTATAAAAGGAAGTTATAAATTATATCATTCCTCCTGTTGGTTAAACAAGTGAATTTATTTAAATATGAACTTAATATTTGTTTCGAAACGTTTTAAATCAAAAGAAAATATAAACGGTAGAGGAATACACCAAAACTACTTCTTTACCTTTGATTAGTGAAATTTTAGCATTTTCATACGTGAGAAATTACAACATATTGTCAATTTCAATACCCGTGGAAGTGGTCAAGTGAAATGTTACCTGTAATATTTTAAAATTATTTAGATATCGCTATTTTTCAAAACAACATTTTCCATTCTTAACTATTTTTTTACTACACTACTATGAGTTCAGCTGTTTTCGTTATGTGTTTACAACCTGCGAAACATCATATTTTCAACAGCTGTCTATTGTTTACTACCGAAAGTAACATTGTTTACAACCGAAGATTTTCCATAGTCAACAACACCTGTTTTTATTCCGTAGTCTAGTGAAAAGTATCGTTCAAAACTCGAGTGAAAGTGTTTTGTATGTTCTCGACCATTTGAAGTGCTCGACAAGTCTCGCACTTCAAACATATGGCCTCGAACATGCAAAACCCCACTTTCCACTCTTGTTATGAAATATACTATTTTTAATAAACATTTTAGGATCAAAATTTCAAAAGTTTTCATTTTACTGTACACTATTTATAATCGAAATAAGGATTGATATAGTATATTTCATAACAAGAGTGGAAAGTGGGGTTTTGCATGTTCGAGGCCATATGTTTGAAGTGCGATACTTGTCGAGCACTTCGAATGGTCGAGAACATATAAAACACTTTCACTCGAGTTTTGAACGATACTTTTCACTACACTACTATGAGTTCAGCTGTTTTCGTTGTGTGTTTACAACCTGCGAAACATCATATTTTCAACAGCTGCCTATTGTTTACTACCGAAAGTAACATTGTTTACAACCGAAAATTTTCCACAGTCAACATTGGAAAATATGATGTTTCGCAGGTTGTAAACACATAACGAAAACAGCTGAACTCATAGTAGTGTAGTGAAAAAGTTTATTCCTCCTTGGAAGATCAACAAATCTTACTGCAGTCTGGCAAACGACGAGAGAATTTTAAACTTTGACTTTTGTCATGTCAATGTAAAATACTTGATTAGAACTGGTTAAAATGTGCCTTACGATTAATCAAATCAAATAAAATCCATTTATTCCATGAAACAACATAACAATTAAACATCAACTATACTGGAAAAAGTCACACATGGGCCACAGGACCTGTGCGTGTGACGAATCCTCGAAGAAAACAAAAATGCTGCACATGAAACTAACTAAAATATACATTAATTCACGTTATCTGTAATAATATAAAACAATAAATAATTATTTTGTAATTTTTAAAAATAAATGAAAACTAAAGAAAGAAAGAAAGTGGGAAAAGTTACAGACAAATGTTTGAAGTAATTAAAATGTACAGTTAAAAACAGGATTTGCAGAAAAATTTAAAAAGAAGTTAAAAATATAAGAGAAAAGTAGACACATTATTTATAAAAAGCTTCAATGTCATACTAAAACATACCATATAGATTCTAGACAGTATATTATAAACAGCCAAAAAGTTCATTTCAGCGAAAGGTTAAGCAAGACAAAATTTTAAATGAGAAAATAACAACGAATGTACAATCAAAGTAAGCAAAAGAAAGTTAAATGTTTGCTTTTAATAAAAAGGGGCTGACGGTACAAAAAAGTACAAAAGTTATGTTTGAAAGTCAAATTGGTATCAATTATATTTTATGAGATAGTATCAGACTGTCCGGGTCCGACGCCAGTCAATTATACTAGTTTGCGCATTCTTAAGCAACACACCTATTCCTTGCTAACAAATTTGGTTCCATACATTCAGTAAGACTTCTTTACACATTTACATAGTGGCAACGATTAAAGTTATTTTTAACTTTAAAAGACAAATAATTTAAAATACAAAATAACTTTCAAGGAGCAAATAAAAACAATTATATGGGAAAAGTATTTATTAAAAAACAACAAATTCACAACTTCCTATAAATGGATTTACAGTTTTGCTGTATATAGCCTCTACGAAATAAAACAGGTGTCATATCAATATAAATACGATGTTTAGAGCCATAATTCTAATAAAATACCGTTATTTTATCAAGTACCTAAAGAGATTTTGTGTTGGAACAAATATATCGTTTATCGAAAAAATGTTTAATAAATGAGTATGGTAAAAGAAATTACATCTTTATTTGTTCTGCCACTAATCCTTTTTATATTTCCACTATCGGTTTCGAAGTTCTCACTTCATCTTCAGGAGGTAGGTACTAAAAATTCACACACACACACTAAAACTTACACATAAAACTAGTTTTAGTATATAGGTAAACGTTTAGTACCAACCCCTTGAAGATAAAATGAGATCTTCGAAAACAGTAGTGGAAACATAAGAAAGATTGGTGACGGAACAAATAAAGAGGGGATTTCTTTTGCAACATACCTTTACTTAAAAAATCAATTCGGAAAAAATCCAATAAAGCTGGAAATGTATAGTGTTTATTTAAAACAAAATAAAACGCAGTAGGCTGCCTTTAAAAATGGGTGTCAAGTGAGTATTTTTATAATTCACATTTTTTTTGTGCTGCTATTCTTCACTTAGCTATAAAATTATGAAACGGTACAGAAATGCTAAAAATGACAAATATACGTTAGACCTACCTGTATTAAATATAAATTCAATTTAATAACGTTAACAGTAAAATTACTAAAATATAAGCTAAAGGCATTTAAAATTATGCTATCAAACTATTTTAAAATAAAACAAAAATCATGAGCAATACTCAGAACAAATCATGCAATAAAGTTCAGGAATTCATAAACAGAATTGTTATTTCATATTTCTATGCCTCATTATAATTTGGTTTTTAATTAGAATATCCAGTGCTTTAATTTTAATTGAAATAGAAAATAAATAAAATATCAGACATAGTTAAAATATCTAAGACGTGTTAAGATTCCGTGTAACAAATATTTTACAATAAATTGCATTCTAACTATTTTTAACAACTAAACATTTATTTATAGGAGCTGACAAAAGTCATGATTCAGTAAGAGAAGACTAAAAACTAATAAAGACATGTTAAACATAGAAAATTGGTCAAGTCCTAATAAATAAATATATACAATCGAATAATACGATCAGTCATTATAAAATAAATCACAGTCTATAAATTCACTGTTTGAAGAAACAGTCCTAAGATTTATACTCATTGCATCGCTTTGCGCTCTCTGTGTTTCCTTGCTAACTTGATGAGTTCAGTGAACGAAGGGTTGTCATCTTCATACTCGTCTTCATAAAGATCTTCATAATCTGAGTCTTCTTCGTAGTATTCATACTCATCGTCATCATCGTCATCAGCTCGGTCCAGTTGGACACCCTCGCCATTTTCTGCAAGGAGAGCGAGAATCGCAGCTGCTTCGGAAACTGGTTGAGGTCCTGAAGAACGAATCTTTCTGGATTGTGCCACCTCTCTTTGGAGGTGTTTTGGAAGATGTCCTACTATAGTCCTCAACAACTGGAGATTTTTAGATCTTTTCAGTCTTCGCTCGTTCTCTGCAGAAACAGCTTCCTGACTTTCTGTGTAGTCATAGTCCGAATAATTCCCGACGCCTTCTGTTCTTGATGTTTCTTCATCCATCATCAAATCAGTTGCTGATTCTTTTGTATTTCTTACAGACTCCTCATCCAACCATGGCTTCATCTCTCCAAATATTGAGCGGACGACTTTCTTGTCTTCATCATTGAAGGCATTATTTTTGTATCCTTCTCGAATCACGGGCAGGAGTTCTAGAATAGTAGACGCGTAATAGGTTGGTGTAATGTATACGTCACTTGTGTTGGTCTTACTTTTTGAAGAATCTTCAAGCTGCTCCGTTAGTTTATCTTCAGATCTTTTTACTCGTTGCAATCGTAGTTCTTTTTCTGAGTCTACCATGTGTGGTTCACCATTTAGAGTTAAATCCACTGGTGTAGAGGATGTTCCGATATCACTTGCGGTGCTATCAATACTTGTAGATTCAATTTCAGTTGTAAATTTCAATATTCCACCTGGGCTATTTTCAGTTCTTCTTGATACAAATGTATTATCATCACTATTTCTTGCAATTGGAACTATTGAACTTCTTGAATTGACATTATTAGATAAAGTTAATGGTTTGTCAGTAATTTCATATCTGGACGTTACGTCAGTGACTTCCAAGTTTTCTGTAGTATCAACCATTTCATCAACAATCCTTGATTCCTTATAAGCTCCATCAATTGTAGTGATATCCAAGGTAGTTTCTTCGAGATTAGGGGTGGAATCTGTTACATCTTCTTTGTGTGCTAGTTTAAGTTCATCCGAACTTCTAGCAATATCATCAGCATTCAAATCTGAGCCAGTTGGGGTTAGTAGGGTAGTAACCTCTCTGCTGTATTCAGGGTAATTGTATAGAGATGTTGTAGGAGGGTACTTAAAATCAGTTTGACTAGAATATAAAAGTGTTTGTTCAAGAAGTCTTTCTTGAACATCCAAAAATGGCTTATGTCCAAGATCATACACAGAAGGTACATCTTCATTCTCGTGAAGTGTCGTTTGGACTGTTCCAACGTCATTTCCTTTGATTGTGGAATAATTTGTATCCCCTTTCAAATTATTTGTAACATCTTCCCCAGAGATTGAGTCATTTTCTAATTTTGTAGTTGTTTCTGTGTTTAGATTAATTTCACCAGTCTTAAGAGCAATATCTACTTCCAAAGATTGTGATGTTGTGGTGTGTTCCACATTAACAGGATTCAGCCCGGCTATTTCTTTATACTGTGGATCTTCATTCTCGTGAAGTGTCGTTTGGACTGTTCCAACGTCATTTCCTTTGATTGTGGAATAATTTGTAACATCTTCCCCTGAGATTGGGCCATTTTCTAATTTTGTAGTTGTTTCTGTATTTAGATCAATTTCACCAGTCTTAAAGGCAATATCTACTTCCAAAGATTGTGATGTTGTGGTGTGTTCCACATTAACAGGATTCAGCCCGGCTATTTCTTTATACTGTGGATCTTCATTCTCGTGACGTGTTGTTTGGACTGTTCCAACGTCATTTCCTTTGATTGTGGAATAATTTGTAACATCTTCCCCTGAGATTGGGCCATTTTCTAATTTTGTAGTTGTTTCTGTATTTAGATCAATTTCACCAGTCTTAAAGGCAATATCTACTTCCAAAGATTGTGATATTGTGGTGGGTTCCACATTAACAGGATTCAGCATGGCTACTTCTTTATACTGTGGATCTTCATTCTCGTGACGTGTTGTTTGGACTGTTCCAACGTCATTTCCTTTGATTGTGGAATAATTTGTAATATCTTCCCCTGAGATTGGGCCATTTTCTAATTTTGTAGTTGTTTCTGTATTTAGATCAATTTCACCAGTCTTAAGGGCAATATCTACTTCCAAGGATTGTGGTGTTGTGGTTGGTTCTATATTCACAGCATTCAGCACGGCTATTTCTTTATACTGTGGATCTTCAGTTTCGGGCATTTCAGAACTTGTTTGTACTATAGACTCTTCATCTGTAATATAAAGTTGTGTTGAATCAATATTAGTTGATGACTTTTGATTTGATTCTGCATTTTGTTTTGGACTGTTTAACGTTTCTTTATCATTATTTTCTTCATTGTATCGGTTTTGAAGAGTACTTGAAGTGGATGATATCGTTTCTAAAATGTGAGGTTTTATATCTTGAGGTTTCTTAGTGAGTAGATTTTCGGTGCTGCTTTTGAAAATTATTGTTTCATCTGGAAAAGTTACTACATCCTGCGGTTCTTCTCTGCCAAGATTTATTTCCGTTACAGGCACTTGAGTAATATAAAACTCATTTTGATTAACTGTCGTTTCAGAAACTGTTCTCGTACTTTTTGTTTCAGTTAGCATCTTGTTCTGTGAAATGTATCTAGTAGAATACTGGTCAGATGAAAGAGGGGTGGTTGACATCAATGTTCCCTTGGCATATGTTGACACTTTGTGCATATTTTCTGACGAACTCTCTTCTATCTGGGTATTCTCTTTCGGTTCAATAAGAATTGTAGAGGAAATAGGTGGAGGCGACGTAATATGTTCATCAGGCATATCTAGGTACTTAAAATAAATGGTACTTAATGAATTATCTAAGCCATTACTTATTGCTGAAATTGTAGAGGATGCAAGTTTTTGAACTGATGGTGCAGATGGTTCAGGATCATTACGAGCATTGGATAGAATTTCAAATTTAGGAGTAGTTTCTACATTTGTCGATTCTGTTTCATATGCTATGCTTGTTTGTGTGCTAGTCGGATAAGTTTTAATCAGAGTATGGGATTTGTCGATATCTTCAAATTGTAAAATCTCATTTTCAAGTTTTATGTTTGTTTTTTGGCTGTCTAATTTTTCAAAACTGCCAATTTCTTTTAAAGAAGGCTTCAGAAAAATCGTTTCTGTTGAAGAAGAATCACTAACGGTACTTGGAACTGATTCTAATATTTTCTTATAGGATAAATCTTCATTTGCATGAAAATACTGATCATCTGTACTTTTCAACAAAGGAGTATAAGTGCGCTGTATTTCTGATGTAGGCTTCACAGTAGCATGTGTAGACAACAAAGACCTTCGAACACATTCTTGAAAAAGGTAGCTGTTATATGGTAGACTGTTGCAGTTGTACTGAGGGTTGATGTAATTGATTTTAGAGTATAACGGTCGGCTCAAGTAATACTTAGGGATATGGAAACAGCTAAGGATACTTTCCCTGCAGGGTTTCTGGCGCCAAGATGTCTGTGGCTTCAGAGAGTCTAGACGAAAGAGTCTTTTCTCCATAGCAGTGTAGAAATTCTTGCGGACGATTTCCATGTGTTTTCGCTTCATCGCTGCCAGGTGTTCTAAAGCTTCTTCCCTCGCACCATGGACCAGACTCTTCACTGCATCCTTGGCTTCGATGAGGTAACGCTGGACTTCAACTGGTCTTTGTTGAGGAATCTTGACATTCTTGTTCTCCAGGACACCTATAATTTAAAATTCGAAGGTAGTTTATCTTCCCAAAAATGTTTGATTAATACATGCCATGTTGTTCTTAATTCGTATTTTAAAGCATAAAAATATCAACTACATATTTCTTGGAAGCATGCGTATATGTACATAAAACACTTTAAAAATCCATTATTACTTATATAGTTTAAATTACTTATGACATTAATTTAAATTCTACGAAAACTAATTATCATAGTCAAGTATTATTTGTTTATTTTTAAGACGTTTGGTATATATATGCATTGAAATTTAAGTTAATTTTATTTTAGAGTTAAGAAATCAAGTTAAAGTGCCTAAAGTACAAGTTAAGGACATGGAAACACTAAGTATTTAAATACGCTATTTAGAAGCTTCAGCATAAACGATGAGCGTCACCGAGAAATGCGACATCTGTTTCTTTACTTTATGTGTTTTGGAAGGCGGAAATTTCGACTCTCAAACTCGTTGTTTGTAATTGGAGCGTGGAAAAATAATACTTACTTGCAAATATTTCTTTAACGATTAATTTTGTTATAGTTAAAGTATTCATATTTATTGCTGTTGAACAATATAATTGCTATAGCAATATTCAGGCGTATAAACTATTACAATTTATAAATTGTATTACATACATTAATTTTAAAACTACGCATAACGTTTTCCATTCATTCTTACCCATTATAACTTTCTCAAATGTGAACTTAAAAAAGAATCATCTCTATGATTCGTCAATATAATGAAAAGTTACATATTTTATGTACCTATTTCAATAATATAATAAAATTAGATTTCTCCGATTAAAGGCTTGCTATAAGGCACTTGTTATCACATATGAAATATAAATTCAGGAAAAACCATCCAGTGTAGGCCTAATGAGCCCTTGTTTTTATAAGACATTTGGAATTCTTGAGGAAATGAATATGTCATACAAATTTGTAATAAGTTGTAGTATAAAAACTTCATATTAATTATTTGAATGTATAGAGCGTGTTTGAAAAGTACTAAGCAAAACTTCAGGAATTGATTAAATAGGTAAAAATAAACAAAATAGGTTCTATGAAGATGTGTCTTATCTCGCTTAGTTTGGCGTCTGTCTGTACAAACACATGTGTGTTTTTTTAAATACCTTATCTCCTAAACGGTATTAGCTATAGTTTTGGAACTTGACATGAATATTTAATTTCACACCGCCTAATATACTCTAAAAATTTAAAGTAAAATTTGTACCCTTTTCAAAATGGCGGCCGTTTAAAAATTGTAATTCTAAATATCATGAAAACCAAAGCAAAAAAATATTGTCACGATACTTAATATTTAGCTTAAAAGAGGCAACCCTTTTGATACCTCATTTGTTACAGTCGGACAGTAAATAACTGAGAAAATTTTATTTTCCTGATTGTGTGCAAAATTTGACTGGTGGTATAATCAATTGCATGTTCATGTTGCAAAAACACTTTACACACAATCAGGAAAATTACATTTTCTCAGTTATTTACTGTCCGATTGTAACAAATGAGGTACCAAAAGAGTTGCCTCTTTTAAGCTAAATATTAAGTATCGTGACAATATTTTTTTTGCTTTAGTTTTCATGATATTTAGAATTACAATTTTTAAACGGCCGCCATTGTGAAACAGGTGAAAATATCATATATAAATATATATATACATGTTAAGATTCAAACTATAGCTAATACCGTTTAGGAGATAAGGTATTTAAAAAAAACAAACATGTGTTTGTACAGACAGACGCCAAACTAAGCGAGATAAGACACATCTTCATAGGAACTTTTTTATTTATTTTTACCTGTTTAATAATTTCCTAAAGTTTTGTCACACTTTTCAAACATCATGTATAGGACAATTCTTAATCAAAGAAGAATACAGTTGACTAAATAAAACTAAACAACTAAAAGAAAAACTGAGACTTTTTGTGATATTGGTTCCTGAGCTTTCCTATTTATTTATAAAAGTGTTAAAATTCCTTTAAAAACACGAATAATTCCTAACTATTGAGGTATATTAATTTATATTAGAAAAATGTCTAATGAAAAATTAATTGTCTCTCAGAAATTATTGTTCAATGAATTGTTTCCAATTTGTGACCTGAAAAATTCCAAAATTGAACCTAATCAAACCCCGAGGTATAAAATCGACCTTAATTTACGAAATACAAATTAAATATTAATTTTTAAAATAAAAATTGTTATTCAATCCCAATATGGTGGCTGGTACAGCAGACTCTTAAGCAAATGGTTTTTCCGTAACTTACTGTCTGTATAAATTTGTGTATTTATGAACATAAAAACGAAATTTGGAAAACGTTAAAATTATTTAGCTACATAATGCAAAGTAATATAACTAAAAATTAACATGTGAGTTATTATTCATACTGTACAATTTACAGAAAGAGCAAATAAATTCAAATAATTTATTACTCAGCATATTAGATCTTGGTAGGAGTTACAAACAAGATAAATATACTTAAAACAATATATATTTAACAAGAATTCAAATATTAGTGATACAATTACGTAAACCATGCCTTCTCAGACCACAGAAATTCACCAACGTATTTTTCCTGTGTCTCTTTGGTTGTGATAACTGTCGTAAAAAAATCATTAATGTATAAGTCTGTAACGATAAAAAGGTAAACAAAACGTTTAGCAAAGTATACGAAAGATCAATATTGAGCTTAAAATAGAAGATACAAGGCACAAGATGTGAGATTTAGTAAACAACAATTCGTACCGAGTACATCAGCCCTAACATTATTTCCCCAACAAGATAGAAATGTTAGGAACAAGTTAATTGAAACTTAAGTATGGAAATTGGCAAAAACATATATTCAGATATTTCAGCTTAGTGAAGTATTTTAAAATGAAATTTATGGGAACTACGCAAATAGTTAAACTAATTTGATTTTCACACTCTCACTGGCGACAAATAATTTGACAAAGTAAAGCATAAAAATCCGAAGAATAGAATGGACTACAAATACTACTGTGTTAGGATAATTTTTAAATACTGTATACAGAAAATTATACATCACGTAAGCTACGTTGTCAAAAAAAGGAAATTTTGTCTCAGTATTGACATGAAACACCGGAACGAGGTGTGCCAAAGAAAATTAAAATTTCTAATTTTAATTTCATAACGCCCAGCAACCATTTATATAATTAAGGTTACATTTACTATTGCAGAATGTTTAATTTACTGAATAACAATAATGTAAAAGAGAGCACTGAACTGCAAAATGCGGGGCAAGGAAAATTGCGTAATTAATTTACATTTTATTAACATAAATTGTTTTCTCCCTGTGGGATTACGTTGAAAGGTCTCAATGATTAGCGTAAACGGATTGAATATTCAAACACAACCGAATAACGTGACAAATATGAATTTAAGTGGTATCGTTTAAAAAATAACTTTCCAATATTTTGTTACGGTTTTAATAACATGTTACAATTGTGATTCCCAAGAGAAGTAAATGTTATGAATCGAAGACTGCAATGAGCTGAAAATACCGTACCATTCAATTTGGATATTGAATAAAAAACATTTCATTTGTAAATAATGAATACAATATTTTTTTCTGAGACCGGATGAATACAAAGAAGTATACAAACAATGACTTCATATTTGTCTCGGAAATTACTGTAGGAATTTGTACAAACTCGTCTAAACTTTCAGTCAAGTTTATCTCATTCGTAATTTATTCAAAACTATCGACTATTCAAAAGAAAATTATTCGTAACGTTTAATTTCTTCGTCGACGAACTCTATACCCCTCTCCCCAGTTGTTGATTCAAAAATATTTTGTATCTAATAGGACTTTACAAAATACAGATTCTAAACATGTTGATCATGGTATACGTAGATAAAACCAAATGTGTTGTTCTTCAAGAATAGGAACTGCAGGTCCGTTCGTTCGACGTTGCAATAATGAACGAGAGCGAGAGAGGACTCCCACACACAACTTATGGTCCCAAAACCGCTCAGTCCACAAACGCTCGACGCGCTGCAAAGCGGACAGTCCACAAACTACAGATAAGAACTTTACACTGTTTAGCAAGAAGACAAAGAAAGTATATATTTTATATGTGTCTGTACGCTTACTATCTGTTATGATGATTAAAATTACGAAGAATAAAATTGGTACAAACTCAAAACATTTTTTCAACCATAATTATAAAATTATTTATTTACGGTGGCTCCGTAATCACTTTGGATGCATCCGTACATACCTTACATAAAACTAACATTGATTTGGTTAATTAAAGTTAGTTATGTGTTGTTTCATTAAAATGTTCCTACAGATTTGCATAATCGAAAGGGAAGATTAATCGTAAAGCCCCATAAATTAAGGATGAAAAATATTAGGCAATAATGAACATCGATTGAGTCCCAGAATTTAAAAGTTGAGAAGTTAAGAAAAATGTTTAATTGACAATTGATACGTTCAAACTTAGATACCCAATAAATCCTTTAAATAATTTATGTTTAGTAATTAAAACAGTTATGAAATATTAAATCCAAGTAGTGTGTCGAGAATGTGAGGGAATATCTTAATAACTGTGAGAGGGACAATTGAAATAGCAATCATTTTGTAAAATTATATCTACAAATACTTTGTATTACCTTAGAAAAATAAGAAATCAAACGAGAATACAGAACTATTGTAGAATATAAATATGTTAAGTATAATTCCTTACAATAATAAGCTATAAAACATGATATATTACGTTTCAAAACAGAAATCGCTCAGCTCAAATTCCAAAATATTTAACCACAATGCCAAGGGGTGGACTCTAATGCATGCAACATATTCTGGAGATAAGAATTCATCTATTGGTCCAAATAAAAGAATAATAACAGTCTCGTACACAACAATTTAACTAAAAAACAATCCATTCTTTAATTTCAGTATGCCTATCCACGACAAGTTACGCTAAATGATTTTGCCCAAAATGTGTGTTGTGCGCTTCTTTTTTCGTGAATTTTTTTAATTTGTTTTAACGTGGTCAAGATTTCAACTATAGACGTTTGTTTAAATCTGGTATGTTGGAGTTAAGACAACTAAGTAGTTAATAATGTGAGATTGATCATGGTTCATCAGCTCTTAGGACTCATGAAGTATAAATATAACTTAAATTTATGAAGAACATGACTTAATTAGCACAGAGCACGGTCCTGGAAAAGAGAAAAAAATTAAATCTCAAATGGCACGTAGAATTTAATTTGAATTCATTGTGAAAATAATTATAGTTCGAAAAAATTGAAATAAATTTACTTTACATTTCCATTAATTAATTGGTACTGTTGATTAAGAGGCTGCAGAGGCTGTCGGCCATGTTGGGTTTTAATCCCACAAGAACAATGTTATTTGCGAATCTATATTTTTTCGTTATTTATTGACCAAAAGTTGTATATGAGGTGTCATATTGAACGTTATCATATTGCGCATTGTGTTTGCTTTTCATATTTTCTATAGATACGCCTAGTTTTAAAAAAATAGGTGAAAATAATGTTTTTTATATTTTTTTCCGTAAAACTAATTAGGGATTTTAAAAGAAATTCCAAAATGCAATTTTATCCTTGATCAAATACAATTTGGAAAAATTCCTTTAGAAATAACTGTTTAATTTGGATACGCCTCACGTATGTCCGGTTCGAAAATATCATTGTTCTTATGGGATTAAAACCAACATGGCCGACAGCCTCTGCAGACTCTTAAATATCCATGCTAAGGTTCTATTTAAAATATTTACAGTATCCCCATGGTGTAATGGGCATCTTCAGGGGAATTATTTAAGCATCAGATCTAAGCCTGCAATCATATATTTCACCAGTCTTGTTTATAACTTAAGACAGGTCTTATTTATTTCAAATTATATAAAATGTTCCCTTATTTTTTGTTTAAATTTATCATATAGATTATCCTACAACGTAAATAAATAAAAAAAAAGGAAAATACAAAAATAATGCACTAGTATATATAACAATAATGTCGCGCTAAAACAGTATTATATATATGTGTGTGTGTGTGTGTGTGTGTGTGTGTGTGTGTGTGTGTGTGTGTGTGTGTGTGTGTGTGTGTGTGTGTGTGTGTGTGTGTGTGTGTGTGTGTGTGTGTGTGTGTGTGTGTGTGTGTGTGTGTGTGTGTGTGTGTGTGTGTGTGTGTGTGTGTGTGTGTGTGTGTGTGTGTGTGTGTGTGTGTGTGTGTGTGTGTGTGTGTGTGTGTGTGTGTGTGTGTGTGTGTGTGTGTGTGTGTGTGTGTGTGTGTGTGTGTGTGTGTGTGTGTGTGTGTGTGTGTGTGTGTGTGTGTGTGTGTGTGTGTGTGTGTGTGTGTGTGTGTGTGTGTGTGTGTGTGTGTGTGTGTGTGTGTGTGTGTGTGTGTGTGTGTGTGTGTGTGTGTGTGTGTGTGTGTGTGTGTGTGTGTGTGTGTGTGTGTGTGTGTGTGTGTGTGTGTGTGTGTGTGTGTGTGTGTGTGTGTGTGTGTGTGTGTGTGTGTGTGTGTGTGTGTGTGTGTGTGTGTGTGTGTGTGTGTGTGTGTGTGTGTGTGTGTGTGTGTGTGTGTGTGTGTGTGTGTGTGTGTGTGTGTGTGTGTGTGTGTGTGTGTGTGTGTGTGTGTGTGTGTGTGTGTGTGTGTGTGTGTGTGTGTGTGTGTGTGTGTGTGTGTGTGTGTGTGTGTGTGTGTGTGTGTATATATATTTTTTTCATGGTAAAGCCTCCAGATAACCTTATCAAAAATATGGGTTTAAGTTACCTTAATTCCGTCAGGTATCCAAATTTACTGTAAGCTACAGATGTTTCGAAGTTTTAAAACTTCATCATCAGGCTTGCAACACTCAAACACAAAGTCATTTTACAAAATACGTCATACAACACAAATTTATTATAGTTCTAGTACAAAATATACAAATATTATGATGATTGATTTCAGTAAACCATGTTTACTTTCCTCAGACCGGAGGGATTAGTTACTTGTAAGCTTAATCTAGATAACAGATTCTTTTTGAAATAACCAATAAAATGATAACGTTTAGTATTCGTTTTGTACCATAATTATTAATGTTTACAAAATTGTTTACTCAGCTATTTATCATTAGATTTTATCAAATAAGGTATCGTTGGATTTGTCTTTAAATTCTACATTTTACTTTCTCCCATATGCGTTAGCATAGAGAAAGTATTGTGATCGGCCAAAACAATTTTTACAAGTTGGTCTAAAAAATACATTTTAGGGTCTTCTCGAATCCAACATGTGGTTTTTTCGAAAAACGTTTGGTGTCTGTTCATATATGTTTCTGTCTGTGGTATGTGCAGACCACTGGAGACCAAACGGATGGATACATTTTTATGAAATTTGGTATGTAGGTGTAGTTAGCCAATAACTCTAGACCATTTTTTACTTTTTTGAAATTTTAGTTTTTTTTTTATTTTCATGGGAAAAACTTAAAAAAAGGATTTTGATTAAATTTTCAGGAAATATATGAATTACAATTTAAAGTATCTTAATAAAAACCACATGTCTCTAACATGACTAGTTTTGAGATATGGTAAAAAAATTTTTGGAATCAAACTGGTAATTTTCAAAGTTTTGATTTTGTGTGTAATATGGGGGAAAGTTTGTGCCGATTTATTTACATTCCGACAACATATTATGTATTTATAACTGTTTTCATGAAATTTGACATTATAACTTTTAAATCGGCTCCATCTTGAAACAGCTTTAATTACAGCAAATTAATTTTAAAGATTACTTTTATTTAGTACGGTATACATGAAGCCCAAATTTGAAGTTTCTATCTCAAATAGATCTTGAGTTATAAAAACATTTGTAAAAAACATGTAAAGACAGACAGACAGAAATTTAAACATTTTAGACATATGATTTTATGGTGTTTTTTGTTTGTCTTGACTCAAGGAACATACCTCCTATTTATTTTAAAAATAGTTCACTAACACCCTGTATATTATTTTTTATATATTGATAACATTTCATATATTGATAAACATTTTTTATTACCAACTTAAAGTACTTTGGAAGTGTATCTTTTGAACATGACAAACTTGTGCATGTTTTGAAAGGGCAAATTTCCCTAAAATAATCAGCCATTTTCATGAAGCCCGTGTAGTATTACCCGTAACTTCGTATTTTTTATAAATCAAAATTTATATTACTGTACAATTCAGCAATATAATTTATTGTATACCTCAACCGAGTAGGCTAAACTAGTAAGACACACTTTTACAAGAAAATATATTGTAATTTATGGTAATACAATTTTACTTCAACGTATGGTAAAATATAAACTTTATGTTGGGAATAAAACTAATTTTAAATCTTTTGGAATTCTAGTAGTAATATAGTTAACACTTTAGGAGATTATTATGGTAGTAGAGTTTATATCCAGTCCTTTTTATCTACTGTAGGAAATCAACTTCTGCATGCAACGACAAACATGCAACAGTTTAGTACAAACAACAATAATTGTCATACGTAACTTTACCTCACCTTTGTTAAGTAAATTGTTTATTACCAAGATCTAACAAAGTGATAACATTTTTTCCACACAAATAAATACAGAATATATTGTTTGAGGACAGGAAATAATGTTACGATTTTTGTCTTAACGGTTTCCAGTTAGTCAAATTTGAATACCACGAAAATTTTAATATACAATTTTGTTTTCAACTTTCTTTATAACTTTTAAAATTAATTAAGTTCGTTAGAAAAAATTAAAACTGATTGAAAGAGAGAAAAAATGGAAAATACAATAACAATAATAATTTTTATTGTCTTCACTTAATAAAAAAGTATTAATAATCCGATACTTCATCTTATAATAAAGCTAGACTTTACCACTCACGCACTCACTTTCCAAACTCACTTGCCGTAGTCAGAGGTAAAGACGAGCGCAGCGAGTGGGGGTTGGCACGCGAAGTGTGCAGGGGTCTCCCCTAGTTCGTTTATAAGGTAAGTAATGTTTGTGTGTTTAGTCCTTTCCTATGAGTTGAATAGCCTAATTTTAAAACCGTATTTGAATTTTCATTGACCGATTTTCTTTTAAAGTATTTTTATGCGTGCGTTAAAGATAGCCCAGCCACATTTGGCATATGAAACATTTAATACATACAGTAGTTTAAAAGTGTCATAACAATCAGAGTTTACAAGTTATAAAATGTTCATTGTAAGATCTAGCTTTTACGTCACATTGTTACTTATATTTTACATTTTCGACATACGATACGATTTCTCCGCCTAACTGCTTTAAACAAAGCCGCGCAGTTCGACAATACACTAGACTTAACCAGATGCGCGCCTCGACCTATTAATTAGGCTAGTTTTTTAATTCGACCGCACAGCTCGGCTCGTATCAAATTGTGATAGTTTTATTAAATCGGAACTTGTGACTTCAATTTTGTATATTATGAAATCAGCTCAATACTCCTGGTAATGTTGTAAGTCTGTGAAATTGCAGCTTGTTTGTGTCCAAGAGAAACAATAAATACCAATTTAATGTAGTTTTTAAAATTAGAAACTAGTTTCTTAATTAGAGTAGAAAATACAAGTGAGCGGCACAAAACACAAACTATTACAATATAAATACAAAATGTACAAATATGATGGTGATAGATTTCGGTAACCACATTTTTACCTTCCTCAGACCAGAGGGACTCACAAAGGAATGACATAAATGTTCATCTATTCTATTTTTATACTGACACACTAGAAACTCATGACGGTTGGTTCGCATTCCCAGAATCATGACTACTGAAATATTGTATGATAATTGATTCTATTCTCTTATTTTTTGTAAATACATTATGAATAACTATCTCAGAATAAAAATTACACGAGTCTGCTGAAGCTGTCGACCATGTTGGTTTTAATCCCATAAGAACAATGTTATTTTCGAACCGGAGACACGATCACGCGCATCCAAACTAAACAGTAATTTTTAAACAGATTTTCCCCAAACAAATTGCATGTGCTCAAGGATGATATTGCACGTTGGAATTGCATTGTGAATTTTAAATTAGTTTCTTAGAAAAAAAAACTAAAAATGTTTAGTTTGAAGTTTTTATTTTCAGTTATATTTAAAACTAGGCGTATGTATTCAAAATATGAAAAGCAAACCCAACGCGCAATATGATAACGCTTAAAATGACACCTCATACACAACTTTTGGTTAATAAATATCGAAAAAATATGGATACACAAATAATATTGTCATATGGGATTAAAACCAACATGACCGACAGCCTCTGCAGACTCTTAACCTGCTCATTCACGAGTTGGTCAAGATCATTGCATTGTTGAACAATTCACAATTCTTCAAATGCATTCATAATTCTACCCTTTGAGAATATTTTTCATTAATGAATTAAAATATTTTCATTAATTTTATTTTTAAGGTTTTTTCTACATTTTACCCTGGTTTCACAATTAAAGTCATTCTAATTGTATTTCTCTAACTGCTCTTATCAGTTGATAAGGACGTTAAACCTGATGTCCCAAACTTTCGTGAGCTACGTCCAAATTTCTATTTTAATCGGGTTTCAAATATTACCTAAAAGCTTGTTAAAATTTTGAACATATTAGACTTAAATATCTGGAAAAAATTTCTTCAAGTATGGATTACTATAGTTAAAAAGTTACGTGTGATTTAAATATGCTAATTATGGGTAACATATATTAAAAATCTTAACACTAAATAACTAGAAAGTAATTTATTCTCCATTTATGTAATTACTATAATAAAAAAGAAAATAACTGCGCTAGTAATGTGGTCAATAGCAAAATCAGGACTAGAAAATAAGAAAAGTGGTTATTAAAGCTGCTTTTATACCAAATTTTTCCAGCAAATCTTGGCAACTTTTGTTGGCAACAAATATTGGTGTTGACATCATATTAGCTCTTTTTTTTTTTTTTAACCACTCTATTTCATCTTAAGAGTCTGCAGAGGCTGTCGAAGGTTGTTGGCCATATTGGTTTTAATCCCATAACAAGAATGTTATTTTCGAACCGACATTAAATCACGCGTATCCAAATCAAACGGATTAGTCCAAACAAAGTGCACTGGATCAAGAATCAAATTGTTCGTTGGAATTGCTTTGCAAATTTCTAATTAGTTTTATAGAAAAAAGTTTAGTTGAGCTTTTTATTTTCAGCTATTTTTCAAAACTAGACCTATGTATTCAAAATATCAAAAGAAACCCCAATGCGCAATATGATAACGTTTAAAATGACACCTCATACACGAATTTGGTAAATAAATAAACAATTTCGATTCGCAAATAACATTGTTCTTGTGGGATTAAACCCAACATGGCCGACAGCATCTACAGACTCGTAAACCCCGTTAACATTGTTGCCAACTATGTTGACAACGCTCTTTGATATTTACCGACTACTGGTGGGTAATGTTGCCAAAACGTTTTCGGTGTTGACAACATTGTTGGCAACAAACAAATGTTGACGAAAATTTTAGTATGATTTTTGTAAATTTTGACAACATTTGTTAGCAGCAATGTTGCCAACTCTTGTGTAAACGTGGCGTTTGTAGTGAAAAAAAAAAAAAATTGGGTGTGCGTCGGACCACACGGTGGAAGTTATACTTCTTTGGCCATTCTCATACACCCACTCACGCACTAAAACAGACAGGATATATAAATGAAATATAAGACATTTTTCAATATTATTCAATATATTTATCTTCAATATATTATACGTGACTTCATTATTATATTATACACCTATATTATCATTATCAGTAATTTCTTCGATTAAATTTCTTCGATTAACAATCGATTAATCGATAGTTCTTAAAAATTTGTTCTTACTTTTCAGCGTGACGCGGTTTCTCGACCAACATCCCATCCCAAAGTGTCTAACGGGCGCAAAGAAGTATAACTTCAATAAACGTTACGGACAGCTTCTTAAACAAACTGCCCAATCTCCCAAAAATAACTAATAATGTATTTTGCAAATAGCGAAAAAAGAGAAATTATCAATAAATAGGGAACCAACTTATTCAAGTATATGATTGAATTTTTTACTCAGCTGTTTACATCATCTTTTTATTATAAGTAGCTAACTTCAGTTGGATATTTTGTTTGATATCAATCATAGTATGCCATTGGAAACACTATTTACATTCTTATGTAAAGGAAAACTTTGTTGGTTTTATTTAATGGTTATTGTAACAATTATAAGTTTTCTGTGGTCTTTTCGTTGAAAAACACTATAGGATATATTACGTATAAAAAGGAATCAATTCTACTAACTCGAAATTCCAACAGGAAATTTTTCTCAAATATAAAAACGAACAACTTCTATTTAAATTGTGGATATTATATTTCGTACTTATTCTAACGCTTTATTCCTAAAAGCCACTGTTTAGTTATCCATAACAGCTAATTAAAAAAAATAACAATTAGATCAGCCCATAATCCTTTTTTTCAATGGTGGAAATTAAAGATTGTACAAATTTAGTATTCTTTTCTATTTAAATTAAAAACTGCAAATTATAAATAAAATTTAACCAAAACCAATGTTAAACAATGAAATTAACTGAATATTTCTGAAATAAAATAAGATTACAGTGGGCATATAATTAATTGCACAAGTGTAGCCTCATCCTGGGGGAAAACACTTTGCAAAAACATTTAAATTGATAAAATATCAGCAATTAATAAGAATGTTTGGACCTGATTTATTTCACGTTTTAAACGTGAGCTTAAATAAATATAACAGAATCGAAAAATAGTGTTATTAAAATTTACAGGATATTTCAAAACGTTCAGTACACACTTTGGAATATAGTTCCATCGTCCAAAAGAAGCCAAAAACTAACTGTGGGTAATTGTCTATCTCTTTTCCTTTACTGTCTACCTGAAGGTGTTTTTTTTTTTATTTAAGAAATCATACTTTTTCAAAATAACCTCCTAAATTTAACCAAAATCAAATAAATTCCTTATTTGAATTAGATATGACTAAGAAAAACGTTTGTTCGTGTGTGCACAATTAATATGAAAATAGCGGTCATTTAAAATATTTAAATTAAAATAACTCAAAAAGTATTAATTTTATTAAAAATTAACAAAAGGGCCTTTTAAAGACTGTTTCAAAACAAAATTAATGGTGTAATCAGTTTATACATGTAATGACGAATGACTGACTTAATTATTGACAAATTTGTCTCACAGTATATCTCCAAAAACAGACCTAATAACAAATATAAAATTATTTGAAATATCTTAAATTATATATATATACTAAATCTACGTTGTACTAAAATTTTATTTTAAAAATGCTCCTTTCATTTAGAAGAATAATGTATTGTTAGAAATAAACTAAAGAAACTTTAAATCATAAACAGCTTCTGTGCTAAACAACTTTAAATCAAAATAATAAGTAATTTCATTAATAAATATGACAAATATTTTAAAAGTTTAAATATAGTATTTTTTCTGAGCGTTTCAAATAGTTTGTTAGTTGTTACCGAGTCCATAGTTGAGCCGTCAGCTCTTCCTGGAAAAACTCAAAAATTCAATTGTTTGTTGTAAAAACTTAATATAGACCTACTATTTGACTTGTTTAAAATTTTCATAAAAAAGTCACCTCTGTAACTATTTATAAAATGAATATCCGACTTTTTTAGTCATTGTAATTTAAATAATCACCATTCTGAAATTAATCAGGATAATTTGGCAAGTATTTTTTCCTTAATAAACTCAATTAAAATAACGGGTTTACTTAAGTTTGGTTAAATTTGGATGACTGTTTTGTAAAATATGGGGTTTTAAATAAAAACACGTACAGAGAGACAGTAAACGATAGGACATAAACAATTACTAACTTACATTTAGTTTTCGCTCCTTTTAGTCGATTGAACAATAACCCAAAGTTTGTAGTGAGGGTTTTGAAACACCCTGTATAAAATACTTAATGAAATAACGAAATAAAACAATGAAATTTGATAAAGGTGTTAAAAATGTGGTTTATATGAATGGGAAATTTCATCAATGCAAAGACATTTTTGAAAATTAATAGTGTTATTAAGTTCAAACGAGTATACAATTAGCGTTTTAAAAGAATTTTCATAAACAATGTTCATTTGAAATATATGTTCAGTTTTTTAATTTTAACATATTTTCAATTGATTCTTATTTGATTAAAATCCATTAATTACTTGCTTATATTGATATGCAGATCTTGGCATAAACTAAATTATTCTTAATTACGGTACAGTATTTGTCAATTTGTAAATATTAAAGTTATTCACAATTGTACAGTTTTATTTATGAATTATTAATTAAGATGCCCTTCCTTATTTACTATAATATTATCATAGGCTTAGACGCTTCTGCCAAACAATTTACAAATTAAATATTGTTACACACGCTTAGTATCTAATAGAAATAATAGTAAACCAACCAGGAAATTTAATTAAGATTGTGCAATCGGTTTTCGGTGAGTTGATTATTTTCCAATTTTATAATCAAAATTTAATGTTCCTTTTCTTGAGACAGTAAAAATACAAAAAATGTTAACCATTTCATTAGAATGTATAGCCTTGTAAATTGTTTTCTTTAGCTGATTTTAAATCAAGCATAAGACAAAACCGTTCAAAGTACAAGTTTAATTGTTTATAACTACGTTTTTTACACGTAACTGAAGGGATTAAGACGTTCTTCATTTTTTTTAAATGTAAAAATATTTATAATTTTATAGCTAAAAGAGGTATTTTTTTACCTTTAAAATACTAAATATGTTTACATTAACAAAATTTAAAACATGTTAATCCCTTCTGTTATGTGCAATAAACGTAGCTATAAAAAATTAAAAATTTTAATTTTAAAAGATTTTTATTATAGTTGATTTAAATCAGGTAAATTGGCAATGAATTGAGACTATTCATTCTGTCTCAATTGAATAGTGTCAATTCATTGCCAATTTACTGTCAATGATTGAATTATTGACAGTAAATTGGCAATCAATTTATCAATTCTGTCGAAATTTAATTCCACGCGAATAGCTTAAACGATGAATTAATTGTATATGTTTAGCTAACTATGTATGATTCACTTATGACTTTATGTTATTATTTAATGTAACAAAACTATTTTTAATTTGAATAGTTACACAAATTTATTATATGGCCGTTTAACATTCTACATTTAATGGAAATAATAGTGGTTATGTTGAAGAAACAAAATGGTCAATATTTGTGTAAAATAAAATTTTCAGTTATTTTTTTTTTAATCTTCTTCAAAGTTTGATGGATATTTGAAAAGTACAAACCTGAAGGCCAGTTCGGTCTTCCGTGACAAGCAGAGGCCGTCAGCAGGACTAGACACACCCAGGACGGAGCGTACATGTTCACCTTGGACCACTGGACCACGAGTGAGGAGGGCTGAAGTCCTGCTAGAACTTGGGTTGGAGGGGCGAGACTGGGCGGACCCTGACCTCAAGTACACCTGCTTGGTCAGCTCCCTGGGTACGGGGGAAGGGGTGACATTGTTGTCCTGTACAGCTATTGTTATCCATGCTTCCTAAATATGTGCTATGGCATAGTTTTACCGAGCACTAAGTCAGACAGAACTATATAAGTAAATATTGATTTCAAACAGAAATGATATCGAAAATCTAAGAAAATACATAGCTGCAGATATGAAATTCAAGCTGTGTTCGATTTAAATATGCATTTAAGTTTACATCGAATTCATGTTAAACGTGGGACTATAAGTTCAGACACATTGATTTGAACTACAGACTTGAGGTTAGAAGAAAATTATTTTATTGACAATTTTATCACACCTACGAACTGCCCCATCTCGTCCTCAGTGGCGCAGTGTCCTTGCAAATTGGGGACAAAGTATTGAGGATATTGTAGAGGATAGGTTCTAACACAGACCAAACATAATATACTTACTTGATCTCTGGTTCTATGCTCGTCCTCCTTTTTATGCTGTTGGTACCTAATTAAGGCAATACATACAGTACACTGAGTGTTATTATAGTTTCTAATAATAAAGCAAAAAAGTATATAATTTCAGCATTGAAAATTGTTAAAAGAATAGTTTTTGAGCTGTTATTTCAAAACAATTAGAAATGAGCAAATGGTTTGAATGTAACAAAGTTTTATTTTTAAAGGACTAACAGTGATCAGTGGAGCAGTTTTATTTATTTATTATTATTTTTTTTGTGAAAATGTTATTTTGGTTTTATGAAAATGAATCGTGCTGGCCGGAAACCAAGACGGAAAAGTTAGGCCTACCAGTTTTCCCTCCAGCCTCCTTTTATGTTTTGCTAGCACTTGAACACATTGGTTAGGTATCCTTCTGCCCACCTCTGCCCTGAGGGTGATGGAAAAGATCAGCATAAAAGAACGATTAACTGCAGAATTCACGTTCTTTTCTAGATCTCTACTTTCTCTTCTTGCCGCCTAGTTGTGAGTAACTAGCGCCTAGTAAATGTGGACATCACTCGGGTAATGTGCTGTTTACAGTTTGCGGGCACTGACTCCCGGGAGGGTTCTGGCGACGGCTGGAGTGCGTAGTCTAGACAGACACACGCCTGACCAAGTCAATCGGGGTTGTCTCCAGGCCAGTCCAGACAAGGTCTGATGTCTGTCGGCCGGAACAATTGGTCTAGTTGCGACTAAGACTAAGGTGTGTAGAGAGATAACCTACTGAGAAGAAAATAAATAATACTTACCTCATATCCAGAGCTGCCAAATACGAAATCAGAATTTACAGGGTTTGTTGCTCGTTTAGAACTGCCCAGGGGATACCGACAGCTTTAGAGATCTGCTGTGGATACGAACATCACGGAAGAATTGTATTTATCTTTGTAACAGGAGATAACTTTATATTTTATTAATAAATAACATGCCTTTATGATATAGTTCAAAATACATTACAGATTTTTTATTAAAAAAAGTGGTAGCTGACAACAAACCATACGCTATACAGGGTGAGTCACGTAACGGGAGAACGGTGTGAGCTATGATAAAACTGAGAACACCAAACCCCACAAGTCATGTTTAAGAAATCCAATTAAAATAGTTACATTGCATTCTATTCACAGAATACGCCAAAACACATGATTCGGAGGATCTTTTCCGTTATACGTATACCACTATTTAATGTCGGATCTTTTCCGTTATGTGTCAGCAATCCCAAAATATTTCCATATACATCGCGCCGCGGCAGTTATGGTTAGGTTAGGTTAGCATAGCCTATTGTAGAATGTTTTTACAAAGTACAGGTTCATTCTACAATATAATAACCTAACCTAACCATAACTGCCGCGGCGCGATGTATATGGGCGGCCTCGATGTATTGGGATTCTAAAGGTTGAAAATGAGGAAAACATGTTTTAAATCAATAAATTGAATACCGTGTTCCGTTATTTATACCAAACAATGGTTAAAATGTATTATTCAATATATTTAAATAGTAGTATACGTATAACGGAAAAGATCCGATTCGGATTCCAAATATAAAAATTTAAAATGCAAACATATGTAATATTGTACACCATTTTAAAGCTCCTTTAAAATAAAATGTTTTGGTGAGCAAATTTTTTAACAATATTTTACTATATCAAAATGGCAGACCAAAACATAAAAAATTCGGTCATCTGCAAAAATCACTCTATTTTTGCTCTATCACTCTGTTTTTTGCAATACAATATTTAAGCTTAAAAATTCGAATTATTTAGTAAATATCATACAAAATGAAATGCCTCATGATCATATTTGAACAATCTTCTTACCCCCAAAACTTTAAATATTAGTTAAATAGAAAAGTTAAAAAGCGGGTAACTCAAAATTCTTAAATGAAAAGTTATGTCATGTTGTATCTAATTTGAAAGTCTTTAAAGAGTCTGTTTTAGCCGGATTTTTAACAGTTCTTGAAAATTGCTTTATATTATACTTTATTTCACGAATGTCCCGACTTGACTTCAGAGCTCCCTTACAGTAAATGCTCGAACTACGATATGACCTCTGATATTTGATCTCTGATATGACCAATGGCGATATAGCGTAAGCTGGCCAGCCGGAATAATCTTGATCGTGGACTTTACGTCATTGTTTCCTATTGTTTTCATATTTTTCTCATATACCTCAAAAAGCTATTATTATGTGAAACGCAGTTCTCTTGACAACGCATGGCTCTTGGCGTTATAGCTACACTCAAATTACACTAAACACGCTCATGTATGTCATTCAAGAAATAAGGTATAGTTTTTGCCTTTTTATTTTAAAATTGATTTCATTTTCGTTTCAACAAATCTTTGAAATCCAAACAGTTATAGTGCGTATAACATAAATTAAAAGGAAATACTAAAAAATGCAATCAACATTATAAATTACAATAAGTACAAAATGACACGTAAAAATAATTGTATCCGAAAAAGTACGTAAATATTGGACATACCATTTAACAGTTGTCCATAATGACCAATCCTCCAGCCCCCTCCCTACCTCTTAAAAGGCCTTAATTCACTAAATAAATAAATTAATTAATTCAGATAAATATTTTTGAAGATAAAACATAAATCAAGTGCATATAATATATATTAAAACAATCCGGTCATTTAGTTCAATCACTTTCTGAATTTATTGCTTAACTGATTTTGATGACTTTTTCTATTCAAAAGATAGGTTTGATTTCTAAGTCGTAACGGAGCTAGATTTTGAAATTCCCACAGGTTTTTGCCCTATACGGCGTCAAAGTTGCAATGTTATTCTTATGGAGATTAATTTAACTAAACAGCTGGCGGCATAAACAAATGTTAAATGGTCCAAATAATTTGTTAGGTTAAACATAGAGAGCAGCACAGTAAAATATCAAGCTAATTATAAAAGAGTGAGTACCTGTCTGTCCGTGTGTTTATTATCATCAGCCATAAAATGAAAACATTTGAAATAGGCTTAGTAATAACATTGGTTGTTAATAATTTGCTATACTATAAATAGAGATCAAGTAGTGTGAGTGAGCTACTGTAAATTAATTGAAATAATATGATTTTAGTTAATATGGTTTAATCAGTAATATTCGAAGTCAAAAGTTACATGCCGAGGCGTTGGCCCGCGAAGCGTGCAGGGGTGTCCCCTTGTTATAGATAAATAATTTCTGAGACAACAAAAATAGATAACATAATACTGATAATCCAATTTTCACTTTCTTGATATAAATAAAGTTTTACCATTTTATAAACAAAACAAACAAAAAATTTTTCAAGGTTTCAGGTCTATTCCACTTAATATGAAAATATTGATTTCTTTTTGTTTTATCTTTTAATTCTTCTATCGAATATATTTCAATATCGAATAAAATGTTGTAACTCACATTTTTCTTTTAAATTTTAAAAAGTCACATTTGCTGTCATAAAATGTTTAAAAGTCGTACTCAATTTGGTCACAATTTGATTTAGATAAAATAAATGTCTGCAACTTGGTTCAAAATAGATGTTCTTGACAAATTTGTTTTACGAGTACTTATTTTACAATTTGAAATTCGTTTAGTGCGATTTGATATGAATTAAGACATAATACATGAATATTGGTGGTAAAGTTAATATTGTTTGATGAAATATAGTTAACTGGATTTCTTGGATTTAGCCATTCATTTTTCTTATTGCTTTTGTTGTTGTTCGAAAATAAATCTTCTGTGATGACTATTACCCATAGCTAAAAAATATTTCGAAATAAATTTGACGTACAGTATTACGTCTCAGTGCAAATATTGAATTAAAATGTTTACCACTCAACATATTAATGCGATAAGGTTGTTGCAAATTTGTTTACCTAAAACCTTCATAAATATTTATACTTTGTTTTGATTATTAATTTTCTACATTCAGTTTTGTCACTGTAAATTTTAAAACCATGTAACAGAACACAATATTATTATTATTTTGTTTGAATTTTGAACATATTAAACCATATTCGTTCAGGGGACGTTACAATGTACATTTTTATGTTCAATTAGTATCCGGAATAGGTCTGATGTGAATTTCTAACAACATGGAAAACCATTGCTACGTGCATTTATCATTGCTATAAAACAAATGGTACATTGCTTGTTAAAATACGAAGTCTAAGTATGGTAGGGCGTTTTAAAAACAAAAAAATACCACTAAAAACGTCCTAAAAGTAAAGGACGATGCCCTTGTCCAGACAACATTCCAAAACGTCACCTGCCGAAATTCATAGTGGTCTATGAATACCTGTCTGTGATGTGGCCCCTACATTTGTGGCTAAATAATTGAAATAGCGTACTTATTTTTTAAAGTTGAAAATAAAAATAAATAAATGTAAAAAAAATATGTTAATTATCATTAGGAAACATATTATAAGATTAAATTAAAACAAATCATTTGTGATTTTTACAATCTTATTATTATTTTCATTTTTCAACTCAATATTTTTACTTTCTCGCAAATGCGTTAGCATAGAGAAAGTATTGTGATCGTCCAAAAATGTTTTTTACAAATTGGTCTCAAAATCCATTTTATGGTCCCCTGAAACAAAAAAGTGTTTTTTTCGAAAAATGATTTTGGTGTCTGTCTGTGTGTATGTACAGTTTTTTACTGGAGATCAAACGGATGGATAAATTGTTTTAAAATTTGGTATGTAGGTGTATTTAGCCAATATCTCATGACTTCTAACGGTCTTGATTACATTTTCTGGAACGATTTGAATTACAATTTAAAATACTTTACTAAAAACCGCATGTCTATAACTTGACTAGTTTTTTAGTTATAGAAAAAACATATCTGGGAATCAAACTGGTAATTTGCAAAGTTTTGATTTTTTTAGTGTATAATATGGGGGGAAGTTTGTGCCAACTCTTTGGAACAATTTATTAATTTCGTACTGGAAGGTGACTAGTAATTTTGTATTTGCTGACTAATTCAAACCCATACTCATATTAGTCGAGTTTTACAAAAACAAGGAGTTTATTTCTATAGAATTAAAAATATTAAAAAGGAGAGTTTCCATGTACAGTCTTTATTGTGTGACTTTTTTTCTTTCTCAAGAGGGACTATGAGACAGTACAATAGAACGTCACACAACACAAATATATTACAATATTTGAGTTGTGTGACTAGGGGACAGCCCCATCACTCGCTGCGCTCGTTACGCCTCGGACTTCGGCCTCCAAATGTAACTTTTGACTTAAAACATTAGTAATTAAACTGTATTAAGTAAAATCATATTATTTTAATTCATTTACAGTAGCTCACTCACAGCCCTTGATTGCACTCTATTTAGGCCTATAGTAGGCTATAATAATTATAAACAGCCAATGTTATTTCTAAGCCTATTTCAAATATTTTCATTTTATTTAACGGCTGACGATAACATACACGCAGACAGACATATATTCGCTCTTTTATAATTAACTTGATATTTTACTGTGCTGCTCTATATGTTTAACCTAACAAATTATTTGGACCATTTAACAATAATTATTGTTTATACCACCAGCTGGTCAATTAAAATTTATCTCCATAAGAATAACATTGCAACTTTGATGCCATATAGGACAAAAACCTGTGGGAATTTAAAAAATCTAGCTCCGTTACGACTTATAAATCAAACCTATCTTTTGAATAAAAAAAGTCATCAAAATCAGTCAAGCAATAAGTTCAGAAAGTGAGTGAACTAAATGACCTGATTGTTTTAATATATAAGATTATCTAACTGTGCAGTTGAATTCCTTCTTATAACTCTTTCCCATATAAATGCTAGAATGAGTTTTAAAAGTTAAATGTAATAAACTAAACTGTTTCTTTATTTTTTATTGTAAAACGATGTGTTATAATGACGTACAGTATTTCATTATGGAATTACACGAACATTGATATCGATAGTTATTTGATCTTACAAGATGAAAATATTAGATCTGAAACATGGAAAACATTTTATGAGACTTTATTTTTCATTTACATTCTGGTAATTTATTTTATAATTTTAGATACCATAATAAGTTCTAGGTTTGTTCATTTACTGGAATGCATTTTTACATTTATTTGTGTAGGTACGTAGCAAAGTTGTTAATATAACCGTAACAACTTGGTAACATTTTTAGTGCACCCACTCATCCTTCCAAAGCGTTCTACTCTTTTTAGTGCACCCACTCATCCTTCCAAAGCGTTCTACTCTTGTTAGTGCACCCACTCACCCTTCCAAAGCGTTATACTTTTGTTAGTGCACCCACTCATCCTTCCAAAGCGTTCTACTCTTGTTAGTGCACCCACTAAACCTTCCAAAGCGTTATACTCTTGTTAGTGCACCCACTCAACCTTTCAAAGCGTTCTTCTCTTGTTAGTGCACCCACTCATCCTTCCAAAGCGTTCTACTCTTGTTAGTGCACCCACTCATCCTTCCAAAGCGTTCTACTCTTGTTAGTGCACCCACTCACCCTTCCAAAGCGTTATACTTTTGTTAGTGCACCCACTCATCCTTCCAAAGCGTTCTACTCTTGTTAGTGCACCCACTAAACCTTCCAAAGCGTTCTACTCTTGTTAGTGCACCCACTCAACCTTCCAAAGCGTTCTTCTCTTGTTAGTGCACCCACTCATCCTCCCAAAGCGTTCTACTCTTGTTAGTGCACCCACTCAACCTTCCAAAGCGTTCTACTATTGTTAGTGCACCCACTCACCCTTCCAAAGCGTTATACTCTTGTTAGTGCACCCACTCACCATTCCAAAGCATTCTACTCTTGTTAGTGCACCCACTCACCCTTCCAAAGCGTTATACTCTTGTTAGTGCACCCACTCACCCTTCCAAAGCATTCTACTCTTGTTAGTGCACCCACTCACCCATCCAAAGCGTTCTACTCTTGTTAGTGCACCCACTCACCCTTCCAAAGCATTCTACTCTTGTTAGTGCACCCACTCACCCTTCCAAAGCGTTCTACTCTTGTTAGTGCACCCACTCACCCTTCCAAAGCGTTCCACTCTTGTTAGTGCACCCACTCAACCTTCCAAAGCGTTCTACTCTTGTTAGTGCACCCACTCAACCTTCCAAAGCGTTCTACTCTTGTTAGTGCACCCACTCAACCTTCCAAAGCGTTCTACTCTTGTTAGTGCACCCACTCATCCTTCCAAAGCATTTTACTCTTGTTAGTGCACTCACTCACCCTTCCAAAGCGTTTTACTCTTGTTAGTGCGCTCACTCACCCTTCCAATACTCTTGTTTACGTTCCCTCTAAGGTGGTACAATCGGTTTTCAATGAGTTGATTATTTTCCAATTTTATAATCAAACTTAGTTAATGTACCTTCCCTTGAGACAGGAAAAATAAAAAAAAAAATGGTTTAACCACTACATTAGATCTTGTAGCCTTATGAAGTGGTGAATTTAGCTAGGTTTTTTGCACATAAATGAAGAGATTAACACGTTTTTCATTTATTTTAAATGTAAAAGTATTTATAATTTTAAAGGTTAAAAGAGGCATTTTTTTTAACTTTAAAATTATAAATACTTTTACATTTAAAATAAATGAAAAACATGCTAATCTCTTCAGTTATGTGCAATAAACTTAGTTATAAAATATTAAACTTGTACTTTGAACAGGTTTGTCTTAAGCGTGATTTAAAATCAGCTAAATTCACCACTTCATAAGGCTACAAGATCTAATGTAGTGGTTAAACAATTTTTTTTGTATTTTTCATGTCTGAAGGTACATTAACTAATTTTGATTATAAAATTGGAAATAATCAACTCATTGAAAACCGATTGCACCACCTTAATGCGTTCTACTCTTGGTAGTGCACTCACTCACCCTTCTAATGCGTTCTACTCTTCGTAGTGCACCCTCTCATACTTCCAAAGCGTTCTACTCTTGTTAGTTCAACCACTCATCCTTCCAAAGCGTTCTACTCTTGTTAGTGCACCCTCTCACCCTTCCAAAGCGTTCTACTCTTGGTAGTACAACCACTCACCCTTCCAATGCGTTCTACTCTTGGTAGCGCACTCACTCACCCTTGTAGTTCAACCACTCACCCTTCCAAAGCGTTCTACTCTTGGTAGTGCACCCACTCACCCTTCCAAAGTATTCTACTCTTGTTAGTGCACTCACTCACCCTTCCAAAGTATTCTACTCTTGTTAGTGCACTCACTCACCCTTCCAAAGCGTTTTACTCTTGTTAGTGCACTCACTCACCCTTCCAAAGCGTTCTACTCTTGTTAGTGCACTCACTCACCCTTCCAATGCGTTCTACTCTTGTTAGTGTACTCACTTACCCTTCCAAAGCGTTCTACTCTTGTTAGTGCACTCACTCACCCTTCCAAAGCATTCTACTCTTGTTAGTGTACTCACTCACCCTTCCAAAGCGTTCTACTCTTGTTAGTGCACTCAATCACCCTTCCAAAGCATTTTACTCTTGGTAGTGCACCCACTCACCCTTTTTACGTATTTAAATGTCAGTTATCGAACACACCAACGTTAAGGCTTACCCTCTTTCATAGCTCCAGCCCCCCTTTTACCTCACGTATGTAAGGACATTTAAAAGACTGCCTACATTCCTCCACAACAGTTCATGTCAAATAGTTGACTAACTTGGTCCACTCAACTAACAGTCCCCAATTCCCGGAAGTGTAGAACAAGTGTTACCACCATGGGTTGGGCAACATGTGGCCTGGCCGCATGGATAGTCTATGACTCAATACGGCGTTGAGACATCATTGTATAATAGCCCCCATAAACGGACACACACACGACAATAATGGAATGACCCACTGTAAACAAGAGAACATCACTCAAATATAATACAATATAAGTATGTCACATCAAATATGTAAATACAATAGTGAACGTTTTCATTAAACCACTTTCACAATCATCAGATCAAATAGATTCTCAACATTTCTCTGTGAATCCAACTGATCTGAAGATGGCTTCATTTACAGGACTCAATTACTTTACCATGCTGTTTGTACCTTTTTTTGTATTATTATAAATTTATGTTAACTAGTTTGTAATTACTATTTAGACTCGAGACGGCTAAACGTCATGTGAATATTTCAAGGAGAGGAGAATACCAATGATTGCACGAGGGTAGTATGACCTATGTAGTCTGGTTACTGTCTGAGTTCCACACTTAATTAGGTAGCTTTACGTGGAATCAGAATCATGTAGGTTGGTCTGATTTTCAGCTAATTAACAAGCCTGATACTCAATTCTCTCCGCTACACACCACCTGGACCCTCACTACCACCCAACACGGACACCCCAGACTTCTTTAGCAGTATCCACGTCGATGGCAACCATACAAATTATACATATACCAAAACATAATATTTTTCATTTTGAAAAATGTTATCTTTTTCAAGAACCAAGAATGTTCAATAGATTACCAAACCAATTAAAACTATGTAACACTTTTTTTCAGAAAAACTTCGAATTTGGTTACTTACGCAGGCCAAATATTTCTTAACTCATATTCACGTATGACAAAATGAAGTTAAATATTAAGATATGTAACTCTTTTTTCAATTAAAAAAAATCGTTATACTATTATTTTGCCGTTAAAGGAGAGTGTGTATGGTGAATGTACGAATCAGTTAAAAATAACTATTAATTTTGAAATTATTTTTTAAAATTAATACATGACTTTTTAAAATTTAATAAATAGCAGGTTTTCCTTCAGATAACACAGCTGTATTACTTATAATCTACGAGTATTTTTATTAACATTTGTCCTTTGTTTTAATTATTATTATTATTTGTTCAATTGATTGCAAGATAATGCATTCGTCTCCTGTTGCACATTAAAATGTATGTTTTTATGTATGCATGGTAGGAACCTATCTACAGGAACTTGCCTTAGAGGCCCTGTATTTTCTTGATAATTTGTTTATTGAAAATATATTTTGTTATCTCTGTTAAAATATTTATGTATGTATTTCATTTAGTTTTTAAGTTAGATTTTTTAAGAGGCTAAACTCTTAAATGTCTACTGGATGAATGTCAGGGTGTCATCTCTGGGGTAGGAGGGAGACAACACAAGAGAGATATCACAGAGCCTCCGTGTACTTGTGAGTGTCAGGGTGTCATCCCTGCGGTAGGAGGGAGAAAACACAAAAGAGATACCACAGAGCCTCCGTGTACTCGTGAATGTCAGGGTGTCATCCCTGGGGTAGGAGAGAAACAACACAAGAGATATGTCATAGAGCCTCTGTGTACTTGTGAACGTCAGGGTATCATCGCTGGGGTAGGAGGGAGACAACACAAGAAAGATATCACAGAGCCTCGGTGTACTTGTGACTGTCCGGGTGTCATCCCTGGGGTAAGAGGGAGACAACACAAGAGAGATATCACAGAGCCTCCGTGTACTTGTGAGTGTCAGGGTGTCATCCCTGGGGTAGGAGAGAAACAACACAAGAGAGGTGTCATAGAGCCTCTGTGTACTTGTGAACGTCAGGGTATCATCGCTGGGGTAGGAGGGAGACAACACAAGAGAGATATCACAGAGCCTCCATGTACTTGTGAGTGTCAGGGTGTCATCCCTGCGGTAGGAGGGAGAAAACACAAAAGAGATACCACCGAACCTCCGTGTACTCATGAATGTCAGGGTGTCATCCCTGGGGTAGGAGAGAAACAACACAAGAGAGATGTCATAGAGCCTCTGTGTACTTGTGAACGTCAGGGTATCATCGCTGGGGTAGGAGGGAGACAACACAAGAAAGATATCACAGAGCCTCTGTGTACTTGTGAACGTCAGGGTATCATCGCTGGGGTAGGAGGGAGACAACACAAGAAAGATATCACAGAGCCTCGGTGTACTTGTGACTGTCCGGGTGTCATCCCTGGGGTAGGAGGGAGATAACACAAGAGAGATATGACAGAGCCTCCGTGTACTCGTGAATGTCAGGGTATCATCGCTGGGGTAGGAGGGAGACAACACAAGAAAGATATCACAGAGCCTCGGTGTACTTGTGACTGTCAGGGTGTCATCTCTGGGGTAAGAGGGAGATAACACAAGAAAGATATCACAGAGCCTCTGTGTACTTGTGAACGTCAGGGTCTCATCGCTGGGGTAGGAGGGAGACAACACAAGAAAGATATCACAGAGCCTCGGTGTACTTGTGACTGTCAGGGTGTCATCCCTGGGGTAGGAGGGAGATAACACAAGAGAGATATGACAGAGCCTCCGTGTACTCGTGAATGTCAGGGTATCATCGCTGGGGTAGGAGGGAGACAACACAAAAAAGATATCACAGAGCCTCGGTGTACTTGTGACTGTCAGGGTGTCATCTCTGGGGTAAGAGGGAGATAACACAAGAAAGATATCACAGAGCCTCGGTGTACTTGTGACTGTCAGGGTGTCATCTCTGGGGTAAGAGGGAGATAACACAAGAAAGATATCACAGAGCCTCGGTGTACTTGTGACTGTCAGGGTGTCATCTCTGGGGTAAAAGGGAGATAACCCAAGAGAGATATCACAGAGCCTCGGTGTACTTTTGACTGTCCGGGTGTCATCCCTGGGGTAGGAGGGAGATAACACAAGAGAGATATGACAGAGCCTCCGTGTACTCGTGAATGTCAGGGTATCATCTCTGGGGTAGGAGGGAGACAACACAAGAGAGATATCACAGAGCCTCCGTGTACTTGTGAGTGTCAGGGTGTCATCCCTGCGGTAGGAGGGAGAAAACACAAAAGAGATACCACAGAGCCTCCGTGTACTCGTGAATGTCAGGGTGTCATCCCTGGGGTAGGAGAGAAACAACACAAGAGAGATGTCATAGAGCCTCTGTGTACTTGTGAACGTCAGGGTATCATCGCTGGGGTAGGAGGGAGACAACACAAGAAAGATATCACAGAGCCTCCGTGTACTTGTGACTGTCCGGGTGTCATCCCTGGGGTAAGAGGGAGACAACACAAGAGAGATATCACAGAGCCTCCGTGTACTTGTGAGTGTCAGGGTGTCATCCCTGGGGTAGGAGAGAAACAACACAAGAGAGATGTCATAGAGCCTCTGTGTACTTGTGAACGTCAGGGTATCATCGCTGGGGTAGGAGGGAGACAACACAAGAGAGATATCACAGAGCCTCCATGTACTTGTGAGTGTCAGGGTGTCATCCCTGCGGTAGGAGGGAGAAAACACAAAAGAGATACCACCGAACCTCCGTGTACTCATGAATGTCAGGGTGTCATCCCTGGGGTAGGAGAGAAACAACACAAGAGAGATGTCATAGAGCCTCTGTGTACTTGTGAACGTCAGGGTATCATCGCTGGGGTAGGAGGGAGACAACACAAGAAAGATATCACAGAGCCTCTGTGTACTTGTGAACGTCAGGGTATCATCGCTGGGGTAGGAGGGAGACAACACAAGAAAGATATCACAGAGCCTCGGTGTACTTGTGACTGTCCGGGTGTCATCCCTGGGGTAGGAGGGAGATAACACAAGAGAGATATGACAGAGCCTCCGTGTACTCGTGAATGTCAGGGTATCATCGCTGGGGTAGGAGGGAGACAACACAAGAAAGATATCACAGAGCCTCGGTGTACTTGTGACTGTCAGGGTGTCATCTCTGGGGTAAGAGGGAGATAACACAAGAAAGATATCACAGAGCCTCTGTGTACTTGTGAACGTCAGGGTATCATCGCTGGGGTAGGAGGGAGACAACACAAGAAAGATATCACAGAGCCTCGGTGTACTTGTGACTGTCCGGGTGTCATCCCTGGGGTAGGAGGGAGATAACACAAGAGAGATATGACAGAGCCTCCGTGTACTCGTGAATGTCAGGGTATCATCGCTGGGGTAGGAGGGAGACAACACAAGAAAGATATCACAGAGCCTCGGTGTACTTGTGACTGTCAGGGTGTCATCTCTGGGGTAAGAGGGAGATAACACAAGAAAGATATCACAGAGCCTCGGTGTACTTGTGATTGTCAGGGTGTCATCTCTGGGGTAAGAGGGAGATAACACAAGAAAGATATCACAGAGCCTCGGTGTACTTGTGACTGTCAGGGTGTCATCTCTGGGGTAAGAGGGAGATAACCCAAGAGAGATATCACAGAGCCTCGGTGTACTTTTGACTGTCCGGGTGTCATCCCTGGGGTAGGAGGGAGATAACACAAGAGAGATATGACAGAGCCTCCGTGTACTCGTGAATGTCAGGGTATCATCGCTGGGGTAGGAGGGAGACAACACAAGAAAGATATCACAGAGCCTCGGTGTACTTGTGACTGTCAGGGTGTCATCTCTGGGGTAAGAGGGAGATAACACAAGAGAGATATCACAGAGCCTCTGTGTACTTGTGACTGTCAGGGTGTCATCTCTGGGGTAAGAGGGAGATAACACAAGAAAGATATCACAGAGCCTCGGTGTACTTGTGACTGTCAGGGTGTCATCTCTGGGGTAAGAGGGAGATAACACAAGAAAGATATCACAGAGCCTCGGTGTACTTGTGACTGTCAGGGTGTCATCTCTGGGGTAAGAGGGAGATAACACAAGAGAGATATCACAGAGCCTCGGTGTACTTGTGACTGTCAGGGTGTCATCTCTGGGGTAAGAGGGAGATAACACAAGAGAGATATCACAGAGCCTCCGTGTACTCAACTATCAACTGTCTGGCCTTGTTATCACTGACACATTGACACCCCATCTATGGCCAACCCACCCATCTATGTACGCATAATAACAATTACTCACTTTCACATCCATAACGGATGGTTTGACAACTCACCCTATCATCCATACACGTACTATGATGATGACAAACCCACCCATCTATGTACGCATAATGGCAAATACTCACTTTTGTATTGACCCACCCACCCATCCTTACACGCACAGTGGTATTGACCCACTCACCCACCCATACACGTACTGTTGTATTGACCCACACACCAACCCATACACGCACAGTGGTATTGACCCACCCACCAACCCATACACGCACTGTTGTATTGACCTTTAATTGACAATGTATCTTTCCTTTTTAAGGTTAAGGAAAGATATATTGTCTTATTAAAATAAATGTTTTAATTGTAACAATTACAAGAAAATAAAACATTCTATTCTATTTAGCGGAGGCCGTGTCGGTATTAAGAGGACCGAACATAGACCTTATCAATAACAATCTCAAAAAAATGTTGTACCAAAGTAGCTGGATTACAGCACTGCACCACTAGTGCCGACAAGGGGTTTGTCAAAGTGTTTAAAGTTAAAATAATTCTTTTTAATTTGTGCATAAATAATTAAAAAGATCGTAAAAATTACAGTTGTAATGAATGATGTGTTTAAATTACAGTTGTTAATGAATGATGTGCTTAAATTACAGTTGTTAATGAATGATGTGTTTAAATTACAGTTTTTAATGAATGATGTGCTTAAATTACAGTTGTTAATGAATTATGTGCTTAAATTACATTTGTTAATGAATGATGTGTTTAAATTACAGTTGTTAATGAATGATGTGCTTAAATTACAGTTGTTAATGAATGATGTGTTTAAATTACAGTTTTTAACGAATGATGTGCTTAAATTACAGTTGTTAATGAATTATGTGCTTAAATTACATTTGTTAATGAATGATGTGTTTAAATTACAGTTGTTAATGAATGATGTGCTTAAATTACAGTTGTTAATGAATTATGTGCTTAAATTACATTTGTTAATGAATGATGTGCTTAAATTACAGTTGTTAATGAATTATGTGCTTAAATTACATTTGTTAATGAATGATGTGTTTAAATTACAGTTTTTAATGAATGATGTGTTTAAATTACAGTTGTTAATGAATGATGTGCTTAAATTACAGTTGTTAATGAATGATGTGCTTAAATTACAGTTTTTAATGAATTATGTGCTTAAATTACAGTTGTTAATGAATGATGTGTTTAAATTACAGTTGTTAATGAATGATGTGTTTAAATTACAGTTGTTAATGAATGATGTGCTTAAATTACAGTTGTTAATGAATGATGTGTTTAAATTACAGTTGTTAATGAATGATGTGCTTAAATTACAGTTGTTAATGAATGATGTACTTAAATTACAGTTTTTAATGAATTATGTGCTTAAATTACAGTTGTTAATGAATGATGTGTTTAAATTACAGTTGTTAATGAATGATGTGTTTAAATTACAGTTGTTAATGAATGATGTGCTTAAATTACAGTTGTTAATGAATGATGTGCTTAAATTACAGTTCACCAGAGTGCTTGTTTGACACATTTAAAATTGTTTAACAAAAACTAACCGATCAAGTTTATGAAATAATTTTCTAGATCTAAAAGCATAAAATATTATGGTCATATCTTAAACAAAATATTATGAAACTTTACCGTGCATTTGTCGTGTCAATATACTACATTTCATATCTAACTGTTTGCAAACAGGGTTTTTAATTAAACGTAAATATGCGTTCAAGTGTAAACATTAAACTTGAAAAAAATGTCAATTTACATTGAAATCATGCAAATTCAGGAGGTACTTACTTTAAAATCATGGATATAGCTAGGATTAGTTGTCAAATAATTTTACTTCCAATAATATTTATAGTTTTTTATTCTAATAAATTCAAGGGAAACCCAGAGAGAGGATAGAGATGAACTAACTGACGAAATTGTCGTTGAAATAGACGCTTAATAAGGTTGCAATTTATCCTACTCTTTTAAATATGCATTTAGAAGAAATAATGAACGGAATTTAATTTATATATATTAACGGAAATAATTTAACGGAAATAGGGGCATAAACATCGGCGATGAATAAATCTACTACGACATGGCTGTAATAGCAGAAAATAATGAAGTGGTTTCAGATATTTTAAACGAGCTAAGTACAATAAGTGAAGAGTACGGGATGAAAATTAACATAACCAAAACAAAGATTATCGTAATAGGAGATGGTGTGAGGAGTACTATTAAACTAAAAGGAAAACAAATAGAGCAAGTGGGTAGTTTAAATATCTAGGAAGGATTGATGCAGATATGAGTTGAAAAAAGGAACTAAAAGTAAGAGTTGTTATGGAAAACGAAAAATGTTATAAAAATTGAAATTTAATTTTTGAACCATTACAAAATAAGCCGATGAAAATATTTTATGTTTTATTTTATGAAGTGGAAACCTGGAACTCTTAGAAAAGAAGAAGAGAAGGGATTGGAAGCAATGGAGATGTGGATTTGGAGAAGGATGTAGAAAATACGAGGGGAATATGGAGGGTGAAGTGAAGAAGTACTGAGAAAAGTGGATGAAGAGAACGAAATACTGAAGAATAAGATGAAAAATTAATTAGGACATCCGATGAGAGGAGAGAGAGCGGAGAGAGAATAGCTATAGAAGGGAAAAGTAAGAGAAAAGAGAGGTAAGGAAAGAAATCAGACGGTGGACAGTGTAAGGATCGGAGGGAAGTATGTGGAAGACTACATCAGGACATGCTTCCCTGCTTGAGGCCAGAACACCCTTGATGATGATCTAAATATTGTCTCATATTTCACATGACATCCCAAGTTAGTTTTGTTGGATAATTTTCAATACTATTCATTTGACAATACATTTATCTCTATATTTTATTTGTAAATTTGTATTCATTTTATATGATTAGCGATAACAAGACTGTTAATTAGGTCATCCCACATTTTGTAAATTTAAAATTGTGGCAAATGTTTTCAGCAAAAACATTTTAGATTTTTATGCTCACAAAATCAGATTCAGCTTCAAGAATTTAAAAAAATTCGATGTTTTCCTAGATAATGAGTGACTCAACTGGTATTCGGAATGTGATATTTTTACAATAAAGTAATAAGAGAGCTCCTTCAATAGTGCATTCCAGTTAAATATTCCTTGAGGTTCAAATTCCAGGTAATAATAACGTATGCCAGACGATCTAGAGGGAGTATAGGTAGTTAGACAACTTCTTTAATACTGAAGTTACAAATATTATTTTATAACATTCAAAACGAAATGTACATAATTTGTATCGAAATAATACTACTGATTGCAATAAAATTTCATACAGTATTATTTAATATTAGTTTGAAAATGTTTGTTTAGAATTCTGGAGATTTGTAAGCTTTGTTAGGTATATCTGGAAATTATCTTAGAATTTTCCTCGAAGGGAAGGTGTGATCTTTATCACAAGATCAGATGATACCTCTGTTCAACTGGAAGTTATTTTGAAATGTTCGAATTCAAAATAACAATTTTGAGCTGAAAGACCCATATTGAAGGGGACGAGAGGAAATAAAGCCATATATGGGCTGATATATCCCCACTTAGCATATGCTGTCCCTATTTGGGGTCACGAGAGTAAACAAACTCTATTCCTCTTTAAACTCCAAAAGCGGGCTGTGAGGACTATTTATAATATGAACAGACGCCAATCGTGCAAAGAATTCTTTCGAAGTACAGGAATATTGACTTTACCATCCATTTACATCCTAGAAACGTTGACATTTGTCAGTCAAAACTTTTCAAAATTTAACTTTTCACATAAAACTTCTTATTCTCTCCGTAATCAAAATACACTACCAATCCCCAAACACAAAACAATCTTTTTTCAAAAACCATACAGTATATAATAGGATTTGTTTTTTCAATAGACTTCCACTCTCTCTTAGGCTGGAGTCAGACACATCAAAATTTAGAAAACGTCTAAAAGGCCATTTGGTAAATCTTGCCTATTACAGGAAGGTGATATAGGTTTGTCATATCATATAGGTTAAGTGATGTTACATATTAAATGTTGCGAGCTATGCTCTTTAGTTTTAGTTAATATTAGTATGACTTGGCTAATGCAATTGTTATTTTTAATTTGGTCCAATAAAGAGTTTGATTTTAAAAGCAGTTCCAAGCACTAGAACCAAGCACACGCATGGCATGAGCAAGGCATATTGGCCAAGATACCCGCATCCCTGAGTGCCTTAGAACGTATATAGCTCTACAACCAGCGGGGGCGGCGTAGTAGACATGTGGGCGTTCGTGTTGACGTTGAGCCTGGGGTGGAGTGCTCTCGCCGCCCCCACCGAACCAACTGCCCCTCCAGTCCCTGGCATAGACATGAAATTACGTAAGTGGTAGCTATAATTGCTTTAGAAATCAAATTAGGGTCTAGGTACTGAAACTTTGTTTAGTTGAGTAAACGTACAAATCTCATAAAATATATAAATTAATCACAGTTTTATTTAATTGTTTTATATTCGTGGAAGTGTTTTGTATTAAGGATAATATAACCTAAATTGTCGTGAGCCATTTTTATAAGTGTTTATAGCTTAGAGACAAATAAAAAAGGTGTGCTTACTAAAAATACGAGCGTCATATTTCACAATGCCGAAAATAAATTAAAATAATGACCAAAAAGGCTGATATTGTTTGCTATAAAATGATCTTTAAGTAAATAAATTGCGTCAAATTTAATTTTTTAACTTTTTTGTAATTTGGCGAGGCATATATGAAATAGTGAGGCAGTATTAAATTTTTATAACCAATAAAATGTTACCAATAAATGTTATTTTATGGAGTTTTGTTTCTTTCAGAACTGTTTTCTTGAAATATTTACCTGGTTATTATAAATTTCAATCCAAACCATTTCGCAAAAATACATTTAAATTTTATCATAATTTTAAGAACTGTAAATTAAACATTAAACTAATTTTTTATGATTAATTATTCTTATACATTTGTCTGTAGATTTTTTTAATAATTCATAAAAGCATTTCCATAAATACATTCTTACCATTCATACATATGAGACGCCGACACAACGTTGTGCGTATTTTAAAGCGAATATGAATGATGATATAAGTGTAGGATGAGTGTTGAATGAGTGTAGTCTGGTTACTAACTGAGTTCAACTGTTCCTCAGAATGGGCAATTTATTAATAGCCTAACAGCCAGGGCAACTAAGGGACCTACTGAATTACGTGGAATCTGAACCACGTAGTGCTGGTCTGATTTTCAGCTAATTGACAAGCCTGATGCTTAGTTATCTCCCCCACACAACATCCGTACGATGATTACCACCCAACATGGACACCCCAGACTTCTCTAGTAGGGTCACGCCAATAGTAACCATTAAGCAGACGCCGTGTCGGTATTAAGAGGACCGAGCATCCAACCTATCGCCTACAATCTCCCAAACACTTTGTCCCCAAGTAGCTGGGTTTACAGCACTGGGCCACCAGTGCCAACACATTTAATTTGAAAATATAACACGATTTTCTACTTTTGAAAAAAATTCTCCCTAATAGCTTTGATACATTTTTCCAAAATATTCCTCAAGCTGTTTTTATGTCTCTTATCAATTCTTAAACGTATGTGATGTTTCTATTAATGGCAAACCAACTGTAAATAACCTTATGGTTGTTATTATTATTTAATTGGGTTAACATTAGTTTTTAACAATTATTTGATAGCATTTTCTTGAGCAAGACAGACTTAGAAAAAAATATTTTCAATTAGAATGATGTAGTCTTTGTTATAGTGTCAGATTAATTCCTTTAGATGTACTGTATGACCAAGCATTAGGCTATCGACAAATGAACAGCTGCAAGTAAACAGCTGAGCCTTTTCAAAGACGTTTAATTAATAAACATAATCACAACTTTATTACAATTAATTGGCAAATGACAAGCTTCATTGCAGACAACTTGTTGGGTACAGGAACAGATTGTTAAGAGTTTGGTGTCAAGTGTATATTTAAGACAAGACCATTTTTAACTTTTCAGTCCCTTTATACCAATAATCAACATTGCTAGTCCAAAATTGATTATTTATTTTAATTTTAATAGAGTCAGGTGTAACATATGCTTAACAAAAGGGCATTTCAGTTCAACATAAAATTAAATAAGAAAATTCGACAATTCTAACGAAGTCATTTTTTTAGTAAATGAACTTATCTCTGACCTATTTTCTATCACTAATATGTTAGGTACATAAAGCATTCTATTAGGTGTTTTTTATTTCATGGCTTAATACTTGGCATGTTAAAAAATAATTCCCTCGATGTCAATTTTAAACTATTAAATGTATTTGTGAAAATCATAGTAGTAATGAGATATGTCTATAATTTGCAGTATCTCACGTGTCACCCAAGTGGAAAAAATATCTGGGTGGTTGAAATGTTAAGACAGCTGTTTGGATGATTGCATAGTTGTAAAGGTCATTACACAGCTTCTATATATGGCATTTTTAAGTAACATGTTTTACAACCGAAACGTGGTTAAAATACCATAAAACATCTAAAATCTGTGAGTTCTTCTTATTACGAATAGCACATTTACATACTTTAATTTGGATGAAATTTTAATTTTCTAAATGTTTACTGTATTAGTATTATAATCTCCTTAAAGATTCTATTACAATTTATTTATTTTTCCTTATATTTGTACATAAAAATATGAATGATGATGCTATTGTCATTCATATTCTTATGACAAAGTAAGAATGCTTTGTTTATGTTCAGCCTATTCCAACAGCTATTCTATTCTTTTTGTAACAAATGGCATCTTTAGAATATTTTACTTAAAAATGTGATCAAATTGTTGTTCATCCTTCAACACACTTTTGTTTTTTAGTTTAAAAATGTGAAGCCTGAAAAATGAGTTTTTAAAAAGAGATGTCTATCTCCTTTTAACCTTACTGTATACTTTAACCACTGAGCCAACGGTCGGTTCTTCACTTGTTCAATAAAGTTCACGATCAGGCTTGCAAGCCCATTTGAACTGGCGAGCGAAGTTAAAAAAATATAAATATAAGTAAGCTAATTAAAAACTATAAAAAAATAAATGAATAAGTATAAGGGAAATGTTACTAATAAATAGTTCCAGTTAAGTGGAACCTGCGTTATCTCTATGTACTGACGTCATAAACAGCACACCACTGGCTCTAGCAGTTGTTTAATTTGTTTAAAAACATTGTACGAAATATATTAATAATCATAGTCTTTCTAACATAATAAAATTATAAATAAATTAATGTTAGACAAGGGGACACAACTGCACGCTTCGCGTGCCAACCCCGTCACGAGCTGCGCTCATGACGACTCGGCCTTCGGCCTCGGCATGTAACTTTTGACTTCAGATATTAGTGATTTAACTGTATTGAGTAAAATCATATTATTTTTATTCAATTACAGTAGTTCACTCACTGCACTTGGTTTGCACTCCAATGTTATTACTGAGCCTATTTCAAATGTTTTCATTTTATGGCTGATGACAACATACACACAGACAGGTACTCACTCTTTTATAATTAACTTTATATTTTAATGTGCTGCTCTCTATGTTTAACCTAACAAATTATTTGGACCATTTAACATTTGTTTATGCCGCAAGCTGGTCAATTAAAATTAATCTCCAAAATGAAAACATTGCAACTTTGACGCCGTGTAGGACAAAAACCTATGGGAATTTTAAAAATCTAGCTCCGTTACGATTTAGAAATCAAAATTATCTTTTGAATAAAACTTGTTTCATCAAAATCGGTCACGTAGTAAGTTCAGAAAGTAAATGAACTAAATGATCCGATTGTTTTCACATCCCGTATTAGGTATGACAAGCCTTGACAATTGAAAGTGAATCATAATCGTCCAGCGATTTCACCCGAGTCGTTAATTAGTCATTCATATATTTCACGCTGTTAACGTCTGGTTAATCACTCCCCAAGGAGGAAGTGTGGACCCACACGAGCGTTAATTGTCGTTTCCCTACCGCCGTTATCACCGCCCGCACGTGACGCACAGAGAACCAAATCATCCCCCCCCCCGCGTAGTTACCTAACACACTGGAGACGATTTCAGCCGTACGATAACGTGCCGTAGGTAACCAGCTTGGTCAATACAGAATGTTTAAAACATTTCCCGCATCTAAATGCTGTCAGTTACGAAACACTAGGGGATATCGATCCACCCTTCTCGCGCCAACCCATCGCTCACTATCTTCGTTCAACCTCAGCCTCCGGCCACGGTCTGTAACTTTTGATTATAAATCCTAGCAGGTTAACTGTATCTAACCTCATCTTACTTTATTGTCGGCACAAGTAGCGCAGTGTTGTAACCCAGCTACTTGGGGACAAAGTGTTGTGAAGGTTGTATGTGATAGGTTCTATGCTCGGCCTTCTTAATACTCACACAATGTCCGCTCCATGGTTACTATCATGTGGACACTTCTAGAGAAGTCCAGGTTGTCCATGTTGGGTGGTAGTTAAGGTCCAGATGTTGTGTAGGGGAGAGAACTGAGCATCAGCCTTGTCAGTTAGCTGAAAATCATACCAGTTCAAGGTGATTCGGATTCCACGTAAATCTGTAGGTCCCTTAGATGCCCTGGCTATTGGGCTATTGATAAATAGCTCTTTCTGAGGAAAGGTTGACCTTAGTTTGTAACAATGACTACACTCCCCACACTTATTCATTCCTTATATCTACCCATATTTTTACGACCATCGTCTTAATGATGAAATATGAAGAATTTAAGATTAAAGATTAAATTAAAGATATAAAATTTGCTGTAAGATGATAATTAATATAAGTACCGATCTTGAGTGAGTTGTTTAGTTGGTATTTAAATTTACTTCGAAGATATTAAATTATTTGAAGTTTGAGTACATTAATTGTAATTTATTAATAGTGTAGGCCCACACTACTTTATTATTGTTTTACATAATTAAATTTATTGGGACATTAATGTAAACGTACAATTAGGAGGTTGAAAGTAAGAAAGGGCTACATGGCAGGGATGCCAAATAAAGAATCGGACAATACGGGACAAAATGTAATTACCACCGTAGTGGAAAACTTTTTTTATGTTGGGTAAAAAATATATTATAGAGGGGGGGGAGAAAAAGTAGATTTTCTCCTTTAAAATCACATTTTGGGCCTAGATTTGACTTGAAAATGAGCTTTATCACGTTAACTATTGACTATAAATAGATTCTTATAGCCCCTGTCTGTACTTAAATACGACGACAAAAAATTTGGAATTATTATAAATTTGTTAATACATCATATAGATTGGTGTTAACCTAATCTGATGATATCGTAAAAGGTGAAAATGCACTTATTAAAACTCTAATCGGAATTATTAAATATGTTTTATTCAAAGGGAACTACAAAAGTATTTCTAAGAAAGTTACGTTCAATGTTACGTCTATTTCAAAATAAAAAACTCGATTAATTCAAGTTCATATTCTGTTATAAGTATACTTTAAAATTCGGCATATGCAGTGAGAAATATATGAGTGTGTATTTATATATTTGTTGTGTATAATCATTTTCAAATTGTGGTAAACATAAAAATATTTAAATTAAATTCTTTGATTTCAAAACATGTTCATGTGTTAAAAAACAACCCCGACAATATGAAATAGAAAATTCATTAACATTCACAACTACCTATTTTTTACTTGACGTTTTATTACAATAAAAAAAAACAAAAGTCGGTATCTGACCTTCAAAAATATACAAACAGATTAAAAATAACAACACTATCAATTAGACGTAAAAAAATCATAAAAGTTCACAACAATCTTTTTATTTGAGATTTTTTATACTGCATTACAGGTACAAATCTAAAAGAATCAGTTTCTGATCTTTTATAAAGGAAATCTGTTCATACAGTTTAAAATAAACTTTGTGAGTTAAAAATAAAAAAATATTTTAAAAAAACATTAAAAATGCCTCTTTATTTCATATTTTATTAATATAACAGGCACAAATGCAATAAAAAGAATCGATTTATTACCTTTAAAATAGAAAATTTCTTCACATAGTTTCAAGATAACAATACAAATAATTCAAAAATAACAACATAATCGAACATGAAAAATAGAAGCATCTTTTTTCATACTTTATTTTAATCCTACTTATTCAAATCTAAAACTATTAATTTCAGATTTTTCCCTAGCTTTTTCTAAAAACTGTTATACTAACACGAGAATCATACTGTAATAGTTATTTGTGCAACTAGTGGCACTTTGCAGCACAAGAGAAATGCTTACGCCGCAGGCGAGTAAGTGCAAGGATGCTTTGAGCACAAATTACACATAACATTTTACCTACAGTTGAAATACAATAGACTACATAAAAAGAAACAAGTAATAGAAAAATAATTAGTAGAAAAACAGGAAGAAATTTCATTTAAAATGATCATAAAACATCTTTCTATTTTACAAACATAAAACTGTATAAATGACTACATCATCTGTTCTCTTTACACCCGGAGCTGCCAACTTAATTATTTCAAGCATACACGACGCTAGTTGGCTATGCCTAATAGTTGTATTATTTATGTTATTAAGTTAAAAACTTTGAGTGCGGTAATGTGTTTAAATGCAGGAATCACCTAATTTGCAGCTTGTATTCAGTGCAGGAACAACTACTTTGTTAGGCAACTGTAGAAAAAATGTTAAACTCAAACATCATAATATAGGTTCTATTTAAAAACAGTTAGTTAAACAGCGTTTAAACCTCTTTTGAGGGGAAAACGAGTCTTATGTATTTGTGCCAAACAGGCAACGCCCCTCTAAACCATGCATGAGGGGTGTTTTGCGTGCTGTTACTCTGTGGCGTATTAAAACACAGAGTAAGTTAATTACTGTGCTCGTGCAATACTTTCCCGCCCGAATGAAAGTGTCTGATGGCCGTGGTTAACATATGTTCTAATGACAGGTTAACTTTCACTTTACTAGTGAATGATAACAATCTGAACTATTATATAAATAATATTGTTATTATATTTTTGTTATTTGCTATTTTAATAGCATAAACTTTTACATTTATATTCTATGAAAAAGTTAACTTCTGTCAAACCAAACACTGAAATACGGTACACGAAAAACGCCAAAAGCATGGGTTTCTATTTCAGGGATTCGGTCCTTAACAATGATTGTATCGTAACACATGGAGTGTCTTTTGATACGTCCTGAGAACTGTTCACGTGGGCCATAGGACGATTTTTGTAAAAATGTCTATTTTTGTAATTTTTACAGTTAAATGTGTTAAACTTCAGTTTCATTCTAAACTATTTTAGATTAAAAAAAATTATAATACCAGCTTTAGGCGCAATAGTTTAGATCATTAATAAACGTCAAGTGTTCACTATAACTCATTTGATTCATAAACCGTAAACTTGAATTGGAAAAGCGTGTTTTAGCCCGTTGACGCCTAAAACTATCGCCATTCCAGCGATGGCTCGACATTATTGGAAACGGCCTTATCTATTTTATATAAATCACTTGGCATCTACAGCGTATTAGTTGGTACATCTATGACATAGGACAATTAATACGATATATTTTTTTATTTGTATACAGGGTGTTTCTTTTAAAACGCAACCATATTTACAAGTACAGAAAATTAAGGTTTAAGATAAATACAAGTTCATAAGTTGGTATCCCTGGTTCTTCTTTCTCCTTGGTTATTAGCTGATTTAAATTGTGGCATTGTTGTTCGTTCGCTTTGTTTGGGTTTCATTAAGTTGAGGTTAGAAACATAGTTTTGAGCAAACTTTGAAAAAAGGTGTCCAGAAATGTACTAAAGAAGGCAGAACGTTGCATAAATGCTAATGCTGGTTTATTTGAACACCAAATCTAAAACAATGTCATTGAAATCATGTAAATAGAAGTAATGAATGTTAAAAGTAATAAAATGTGTTATAGATATATGTTTTGTTTGTCATTTTTATTTAAAATCATGGGTTGCGTTTTAAAAGGAACACGCTTTAAAACGATTTACGTTTTTATCAAATTATACATTGAAACGTATTTATTCATAACAATATAAATTATTCTTCAGCAAACAATTAGGCGTTTACACACGCAAGCATTCTTGGCGTTTACTATGTATAATTTAGTTCGTTTACGTTAGATTTAGTCGTCTTTTGCACTAAATAAATAATATCAATTATTGCTTTGTTACAAAGTTCAAACGTCCATAAAATCATTCATTGAAATATTTGTTAAATAACAAATTATTATATTATTATTTCTCCGAATTTTCCCCTCAGGGTATTATTTACATCTCAAAATAAACTAACAGTTCTGTAACATTTAAAATTCGGTTTATTTTTGAGAAGATGTTGAGGTATTCATTATTAAGACGCCGATCGTCAAGATATGGGCGACTGTGAGGAGCGGATTAGTGAGAGGAGTGTAGATGAACGATTTTAGTCATTGCTATTAACTAAGGACGATTGTTCTTTAGAAAGAGCTATTTATTAATAGCCCAATATTAATCGGGACCCAGAGCTTTATGTGGAATCCGATCCACGTAGAAATTCAGACCAACGTGAACAAAGTCTTTATTTGGTACTTGGTGGAATTTCGATGGATTTAAATGAAACATTTTTAGTAATTCCACAGTTTTTAATTTTTGATTAGTGCATTTTCGCCAGTTACGGCATCTTCAAATCATAATACTTTAACCAAACTGTACAAAAATATAAAACATATGTTAAAAAATATACAATTTGTAAATATTAAATAACATTGATGGATAAGTAGTTAAAATTTAAAAGCAAGGTTTTGAATTATTTAAATTGTTTTCTAGTTCATTTCTAATTACATTTAGATTTAATTAATTAAATCACGATTTAATTCTAATCGTGAACAAAGTCTTACGATTGATCATAAATACCAAGTCTGTTTTTTCTAAACAGCGATTAAAAGACGAACGCTCTAAGAAAGCAATTAATTATAATATTCCCGTAAAACTCGTCCACGCCATAACTGTGGGGGAGAGGTAAGTAATGTGTCGGCGCTTCATGTCCAGACACATCCTGTCCTGTCTGCCTACTAAATGTTGTCCCCGACGTCTCCATTGAATGTATTTTCGCCTGTCTGTTGTCGCGAGTGGTCAGTCCCGTCGCCTAAATGAGATGCCTAGGGACGGCAACTATATATCGATATATCGATAAATATGTTTCGATATATCGATATTTTCTTTTGATAATATCAGCCATATCGATAATTTGGTCCGATATATCATATCACTATATATTGACGTTATTCTCTCTCCTCAAACGCATCACGATTCGAGTAAAACATATAAATTGCCCCTTATGCGTACAGAACATGCATTGATATAATAAAATAACATTATTTAGATTTTACGGACTAAAATGTAGTTTATTTTAGATCAGTAGGTGGTAGTTAAGTGTTTATAAGAAACCTAATGGCATTTTTAAACGTTACAAAAAAAATAACAATGATATTACAATATTATTTTATGATTAACATAATAATTAAAGGTCCCACAGACCACAACTTATTTCGTGTAGATAAATGGACTTAATTTTTATATTCTGTAGGCTGTTCTAAATAGTGACAGAAAAACTTGAGTGTATTTTTGACCATGACATAAGAGTTAGTGCATAGTTTTAAACAGATAAATTATTTGTAATCCGATTTATCGGTTACCCCGATAAATCGATATTTTTCATTCGATTATATCGTTAGATCGATATTTGGATTTCGATATATTGATATGTTGATATATTTGCCATCCTTAGAGATGCCAATTTCAGCGTTGTGATTGAGTTAAGTGAGTGAGTGACATATTTAGAAATGTTATCATTTCTAAATATGTCTTCTTGATATACACTCACACACACATAAATAAATATATATATATATATATATATATATATATATATATATATATATATATATATTAATCTTAGTATATAAAATCCAAAAACGATGTATTCACTCATCACAAAATCACCACTACTGAACAAATTTTAATGACATTTGGAGGAAAATCAGCTTTTTATCATGGAGTCTCGTTTACACGCTATGATAAATCGAAGTAACGTGATTGCAACAATTTATTGCTCCAATAAATCGAAAGAATGAGTACAGGCGACGATTTCTTGTACGATTTCATTGTAGGTCGTGGTTTCTGCCATGGAGGAAGAATTATTGTGGTTAGTTTAGCGATAGGCTTACCATACATTTTCACAGTAAAATACGGACACCGGATATACTTGAGGGTCTGGTGGGAGGGGGATGGTATTTTCAAAACTGTCTTTTATGAATTTTATTTTATGTAATTCAGGTTTTTAATTGGGGAAAATAACTAACGACTTTGTGATATATACTTGTAATATTAATATATTTTAATTTAAGATTACAGAATAGTGCAATATTAATAGACAGTTTTTTTTCATTTTAAATAGTCATTGCGTTTAAGTTAAGTCGGCAGAATTCAATAAATTGTCATAATTGTTGAGGCAACAACATTACATGTCATTGTTAACTTTGATGCTCAGATCAGATTTGCGCTTCTCCACTGACAGTCTAATTCGATCGGGTGTCCAGATATTTTTACTAGAATAAAGCTAGTTCAGCTGGTGCCGTAGGACTGAGTACAGAAAGAGCAAATTCCAACACTCTTTCAAAATTTTTACACTTATTTTCGGCTAACTTCAAGAGTTAAAAAACTTCTTTTTAAGGGGAGGGAGGTGTGTGGTATTAAAATAATAGAGCATAGTATGTGAGACATTACACAACATCTCACGAGTGTCGACTGACGATTGCACGAATAGAATACATGTTTGTATTTTGTATTTTTTACAATATTAAATATTTTCTTTTAATATTAATAGAATAAAAAATACGCACAATTACCTGGTTTTTTTCTTTGTTACGGTACGGACATGGACATTGAATTAAAAATGCAAACAGTCCGTACAAAATACGGACGTATGGCAATCCTATTTAGCGATGAAATTGAAGAAAGTCACAAAGACCTAGAAGAAAGTGGAGCCACCAGTGGTTGCTGATGAAAAGAACATTTTCTCATACCAAATTATTGAAAGAAAAGCGAAATGAGTTCAGTGACTGGTGTAATTACCTAATATACAGGAACTCTCGAGGACTTTGAACTGCCATTTGATATTTGAAAAATTTAACCAAAAACAACACAAGAAACAAAAATTGCAACCGCAAACAAAACAAATAACTAGCCACGTTTAATAATCAGAGTAAACTGAAACTGGTTTACATGTTCCGACTTGTTGCTACGATTCCCAAATTTATAACGGCCGGCTCCAACCATCCAATCCAATAAATCGCTGCGATGACACGTTACGATAAATCGTAACGATTAGATCATTACGATGAATTGTAGCGATGAGACGTAGCGTGTAAACGGGCCTTTAAGAAAGCATTTATCGAAATTCCATTCTTAAAAGGTATAAACAGCTCCTCAACGTTTATTTTTTTCCTGTGAGAGTAACATTGGCATTAATTTCATCATTTATTACAAACAGCTCATAGAAAATACATAAAAATGACACAAAAGCCTGGACAATTTGGTTTTACTCCTGAAATTTATGTCATTTCTACCTATATTATTTCACTACTTTGCACCCCCCCTCCATAAAGTGGACTTACAGAATTTTAGTTTTCTAGACTCTAAAACTTTGTTAGGCCTGAACGGCAGAAGGCCGAACTTTTATATTGATGTAATAGTTTAGAGATAACCACCGGGAGAGGATGTAAGAAAGCGTAGAGAACCACTCCGTAGCGAAGCAAGGGCTGTCGGCTAGTATATATATTTAGGAAATTAATAAGTGAACCTTTATTTGTTCAAAAAACAAAGAAGTTAAGATATTAACTTTAGTATTAAATTTAACATTAATCTATAACATTTAGTATTATTTGCTATTTTCACCTGATCTACTAGCAATATCATAGATAGGATTATGAAGACAATATAGTATACAGGGTGTCTTTTTCTTTTTAAATAGGCCACCATTGTGATCTTGGAAACCAAAAGTCTGACAAAATACTTTAAATGTGGAATCTTGCCTTGTTTTTAGAGACAATTAAAAATACATATTTCAAATTGAAAAAAAACTGTCACCATTTTCCAATATGGCTGTCAACTTTGTTTTTTCTTACGGAACACCCAGTATTTTATGATTTTTAGATAGAAATAGTAATTTTGAGACTTTGTTTTCTTGGCAGTTTTCGATATTTTGCTGTATAGATATGAGAGCTCAAAATGTTCAGATTCCTTATGGAGATAAAAATTTTTTTAATGTGCATTAAAAAAATTTATCTAAACTGCAAACATTACAACAAACATTTGGAAAATGTATGCCTAGGTATTATTTTTTCATGATTTAACAGAATAGTGTATTAAATTATAATACATAGCAATTTAAACAAATATGTTACTATTTTGTCACTGATAAATTGATGTTGGAAGCACTGTTACCATTAACAAACAGCTGTTAAAGCCAACTTTTAATACAGCTGTTGATCAGTATTGTCAGACTTATGGTTTCCAAGATCACAATGGCGGCCCAATCAAAAAAGACACCCTGTATATAAAATATCATTGATACTATTCTCTAACAGTTGATTTCGGCACTGGTGGCACAGTGCTGTGACCCACCTACTTGGGAACAAAGTGTTGTGGTGGTTGAAGGCGCTAGGTTCTACACTACTAGTGGGACCTCTTGATACCAGTATGGCGACCGCTCAATGGTTGCCATAAATGTTAACACAGTTGAGAAGTCTGGGGTGTCCGAGTTGGGTGGTTGTCAAGGATATTGTGTAAAAGGGAACTGGCTGTAAGGCTTGTCAGTTAATTGAAAACCAGACCAACACGTTGGTCAGATTCCATGTAAAACTGTAGGACTCTTAGTTTTCCTAGCTATTGGGCTATTAATAAATGGTTCTTTATAAGGAACAGACTATGTTTAAATATTAAATTTCTATTAATATAACAATTTATAAGTACCATATATATAACTAGATGTTAAAAATACCGTTTTATTTGTTTAGAATTTCTTATAAATTATGTACTAAATTGTAAATATGTTTTTAGTTACCATTAATACTGTTTCATGTTGTCATGCTCCTAAGATGCCACACATACCACAGGGGCGTTTATATGTCATTTTATTAAGTTCCATGCAGCTAGACTCACATTGTAAATTATGTTTTTAAAATGTTTTATATTTTGTAGAACTGGCCATAGTACTAGTAAACGTGGCCAGTCATTTTCCAAACCATGCACATGTTGATTTTTATATATTTATTAAAAATTGGAAAATAAATCATTTATTCATTTATTCATTTATTCATGTTAGTTAGTAACAATGACTACACTCATCACACGTAGGGTATTCGCCCCTTACATTCACCAACAACTCTACGATCGGCGTCTTAATAATGAGTAATACTAAAACGTAGGGGTCAATGCACATAAACTGCCTGATCATTGTAGTATGACGAGTTGGCTTTGTTATAATCGACTATCTTCATGTTCTAGTGACAGACGTATTAGCGGAGCTGGAGTCAGTGCCGGTCGCTGAGGCAGAAGACGACGCCATCTCTCCAGAGCTCCTAGACTTGATGAACGATGTGAATGTCCTGTGGGAAGCACAGAACAGCAACCTCTCCGAGAGCCGGGAAGGTAAGGGACTGTTGAGCAAGCTAAGCTTTCTGACTGGACTCAAGCTGGGCTCCTTCTTGTCGGGCTCAGGGACTTTGGCCGCTAGTCAGAGCATCAACATCCTTGGAAAGGTAAATTGTGTATCAAAGTCATGCGTGTAGGTTAAGTTTTAGGATGGCGTGGTTCTTATTATGTAATGATTCGCATTTCCTTTCATGAACGAAACTTCTATTTATTATATTAGTACTCTCGGCCCTCTTAATTCCCGCTCAATGGTTGCTATCGGCGTGGACACTACTCGAGAAGTCTGGAGTGTCGATGTTGGATAGTAGTCATTGTCTAGGTGTTGTGTGAGGGAGAGAACTAATCAACAGCCTTCTCAATCAGCTGAAAATCAGACCAGTACTACGTGGTTTTGATTCTACGTAAAGCTGCAGGTCTCTTAGTTTCCCTGGCTATTGGGCTATTAATAAACTATTTCTGAACATAATTTGAACTCAGTTAGTAATAAGACTACACAGGCCATTCACACTCATCCTAGACTCATATAAATAATTAATATTCGTTTTTAAATACGCACAACGTTATGTTGGCGTCACATATCTGAGAATGTTGACTTATTTTTGGCGACACAAATAAAACATCAAAAACTTAAAGTATACTTAAATTTAAATATATTATTTAAATTCCTCAATATTTGCTACTTAATCAGTCTCTATTTCTCTTGTGCTGTGCATCAGCAGCTAGTTGTTCCACTGTTAATTAAATTGTACACTATGATATGCACACATTATTCATAATTTATTGGAATAAATAATTAATTCATAAATGTTTTAGAAAACCAAAAATGTAGCACATCATACTATGATAAATGTTTGTATGGCCATTACTGTCCAATACCACAGTACGTGTATGGTTGGGCGTATATTTTATGTCACTGCCACTACGCGTATATTTTATGGATTTTAATGTATACATATTCTAAGCCTACAAGGAGATTTCATTTGAAACCCCAATTTTTAGACAACTTTAAGTTATAAAATATAACATGATTTAATCTAGTTTTCCTACTTTAGAAATCCAAATCCAAGACATTGGTATATCGATTTCAGGTCCGTAGACCCATCATCAGTCCCATTTCAAGGGAAATTTATGACACACACACGCGCGCGCACCCACACACCTAAAATCATGTAAAATCAGTGCAGACCAACGTTCTTACCTGAAAGGAAAACTTGTTGCGTTCAGTTTGAAAGGGGGGCTACTTTCCAAATAACTCCCACATTAGAATGTCGATGAAGTAAGAGCTTATTTATACACTCCTTTTTCATCACATTTTTTATAATTTTTCTTTTTTAATGTGCATGTCAACAAAGTATTGTTTAAGCTATTTTTTTTACTTGTTTGCTACTTTGTTTGTTGTCTATAATCGATATTATATTGTACAGATTACGATTTCCCTTCTCATGATAAGTCATAGAGATATACTGATATCTTTCTGGTGTAATGAACAACTTGGTGTACTCACAGATTACATAGATTACACAATTCAATGATACACTTCCCCTAAATATATCATTGCTTACAATTTTAACTTTACTTTCCTGCAAGTAAATGTGATTAAAACACATATCAACATAACATTCTTTCAGAAAGAATTCCTCATTATTAAAAATTTATCAACCTTTTGTTATCTCCCGTAAATAAAGAGACTCTAAGTTGCATTAAATAAATGAAAATACTTCTTTGCAGGTTCTGAACGCAGCGTTGTCTGTTAGCTATGGAACTTTGGGAGGTTACCCCGGAGTTGGAACAGGCTACCCTGGTGGATACTACCCTCCAGGCGTAGCGGGTGGAGGAATCCAGCCTTTATTAGGTATCCAGAAGCTGCCCATCATCCAGGAAGACGTTCCTGCTGATGACAAGAAGAGGGAGAAGCCCGACAGTCCCTTGGTGCCTACAGCAGCTGCTACAGAGAACACAATTCCTTTGGCGGAAACTGTGAGACAGGAGTTTCTCAAGAGCCATAACCAAAGGGTGGAACTCTTCAATAATGCGTTTGGTCAGAAGAAGGTCAATGCCAGGACGGGGAGAGTCGAGAGACCGGAACTCGACAAAATTTCATAGTGCTTCAAAGGCATTTACACAATAACTCCAGTACTAGACCAAAGACCTCTGATATATACTATTCTGAGTTGCATTTTGTTTCAAACTGTAAATACGAATCCAAATATTAGAGTTTAAGATGTAAATTATGTGGGCATTGCCCAAAATTAAAAATGTTCAGGAATATAGTTGATGGTAGTATAATAAAATCCAACATAAATCTACAGGTGCAATCTATTTCACTTTAGCTGAGCCTGTCTATTTATTGTTTAATATACATTTTGACTTAGTTTTTAAGGTGTTTATCACATTAAAATTAATGATACAAATTTAATAGAAGTTTCTTGTTTAAACATGTTTAATTAAACGAATAATACCCATTGAAATTAAAATACCTTACAAATAGTCTTGCAGAAACAACAAAACCGCCAACGGTTTAGGTAGCTACTAGATTAGTAAGATACAATTCAATATAACTAAATCAAAAGCAAAATATAATGTAAACTAACAATGTAAAAAGTTAAAAAAGTTGTTCTTACAATTTATAAATATTACTATTTCCTGAGTTTTATGCCTCAAGATACCAATGTATTTTATAAGCCTAACAACAAGCAAGCCTTTATTTATTTTGTTCTTTAACAAAAAGTAATAAACGTGCAGCTTGCACACAACTATATTTTGTATGTATTTATTTTACTGCTCCTCATGGCTGAAGGATTTAATGTCATATGTATACATTTATTGGGCTCATTACGAATATAGTCTTTTAAGGGAAACACAAATCTCTTCCTCTGACTTGAAAAGCAACACATTATAGGCTTAACACTAATCCAATTTATTCAGATTTTTTGTAAGGTTTTCGAATTCCGGCTGGACTTTTCCACCAGTTATATTATTTATGAACCTTAATAAAATTTAAAACCTACATATTATATATTCGTAAATTAGAGCACTATAACATCCTTATACAATATTGCTTAAACACTCAATACAAAATGTAATCTTTATCAATAAATTAAAACTTGTTTCCTAAGATAAAAATACAGAAAATAAGCCTATGATTCCTTAAAATATTTTCTCACTCAGACAGCTACTCCACGTACCGTTTCTGCCCGTTACAGGAATGTTGTTTGTTTACAATCTATAGTGAGATGCTTGAAATAAATAACAATAATATATTTGTCAGCAGCTACTTATAAAGTTGCTTAAGAAAATTACTGATGTTATATTACCACTTTGATATGTTTAAAACAAAACTACATCATTTTGAAAGGTAAGATGATTTCCGGCAAGCTGGAAAAATTTGTCTTGAAAAATATAAGACTTGACAGAAAATTAAAAAGTACACTATGATCAAATTTATTGTCTATGTTTGTTAATTTACAGTAGTTTTGAACAAACTTTATAATGCTCCAATTAATAAAAATACATTTGTCATAGTATTAACCACTTTCAGCCCCAGATAGCTTCTTACCAATTTTATATCAGGCCCACGTTATCATGAGTACAGCCCCGTGTGTATCATAATGAATTATACATACTAAATTACGTTCTCAGCTCCATGTGTATCACATTGGCTCACAAGAAAAGTCTATGTTTATCAGTATCAAAATTATTACATGTATCACTCCTACATTGAAATAACATAGCATTCTTTACTCCTTGGGCTGTGGGACCACAAGATAGTGGTGGGTCATTGATATCTTGAATTTAAGCAGCACTGTCAATATTTTTTCAGCTGTGTAATTTCCAGTAGCGTTGCATCAGAGTCACTGGTCAAATACTTATTGTTGGACCAGCTTAAAAATAATGAAAAATATGTAGGCCTAAGTTCACATCACAAACTCATAGTTGCGAAAGGTAGGCCTAGAGGTAGATGCAATACTAACTATCAATTGCTTTCGGAACGTTACGGACATAAACAGGAACCAAGAAATGTAGCCAAGTAAGAACAAGTTGCATTGGTTGCCCAGAATTAAAGTATTTGTGTATGGACTGCTTTTTAAGAAACACAGATGATCAAAGAAATATGACTAAGTTATATTATGACTCATTGAAACTAATGCATAATTCAGAATATTGACAAAATGTGTATGCATAATATATTATCTTTCATTTTGTGTGTTTAGTAAAAATTATTCTAATGGCCCGTTTTTGCTTTAGTATAAAAATTATTCTAATCATTTTGCTTCACACTTTCCGAATACGATAAAAAAAGAGCAGAATAATTTTTTAAGTGGTTTTTTTCATCACATTTAGGTCACCAGAGTAAGTAAATAGTGGAATGTCATTGTTTGGGCCCTTGGTGAAATTCTCGATTTTTACCTTGGGCCACACAGTGTATCAATTTGATACGCACGAAACTGGCCGACAAAAACAACTTGTATAAAATTTATACATGTGGGGCCGAAAGTGTTAATTATTTACGTCATGTGTACAAGGCGGAAAAATACGGAAGTGATTTCATGACAACGTTATTTTTTCCATAGATAATTTAATTTTGTTTGATACTTGTGTTCCATAAAGTACAGTTTTTGATCAGAATGATTTACTTGAAACTGTTTTATAGCAGAGAAATAATATTATTCAAATTAGTTACTTTGAAATTCAAATGACCGCTAGTCTGGAAAGTATGAATCTTTGAAAGTCCGTTTTGCGGAAATTAATTTCTCTTGAATAGACCTTTCATTTTATACCAAACTCGACCTAGGCTTAAATTCATAATTTCGTTCAACTCCGTCCCGCTGAAAAGATTAAATGTCGCTAATGGTGTCACAAAAGTTTGACCATGTACAAGATTTCACTTTTAAAAGTGAAGCCATACAAAAGTTGTGAAAGTGTTTCTTGTCCCCCTTGAGAATATTACTTATTCTCAAGCATCAGTTTATTTACAGTACTGAGACCTTTACTTAGATCAACAGATAACTAATGGTGGGAGCAACAAATAATAATTTAAAATTACAAACATTAACTTACAATTAATGATAAACAGACTTCCATGTTATCATCGTAGTTTTTGCAATTCAAATCAATTTGTTCTGATTTGCAGTTTGTTGTCACTATCGGTGCTCTTCTTGTGGCAACTAGTGATAATATTGAGTCAATGGTCATTCTTATTTTAATAATTAATATATATTTAATCAAAAATTACCTTGATTCCAATAACATAAAGTATTTCCTTTGTATGTCCTGGTCAAATGAAGAAAAATTAACAAAAAATGTTTTGATAAATATTGTGGCAACATTGCTTACGTTTATTTTCGTGATACGGTACTTTGATTCAGCAGATGTTTAATTGAATAACTGTGTTAAAATAAAAAATACTTTTACTATTTAATCCAGGTTCATTTCAGTCATTACATATATTCATGATTAGCCTTCTGGAATTGGTATTTGAATTAATAGGTTACGTACCTTATCGTCTTCAATTCCTGTTATAGTAACAAGGTTTACTATAATTTCGACTATCAAGTAGTCATTTTCAAAACTCAAGAACGTTAAATCTTCATAAAAGTGATGTCTTCAAAGAATAAATATTAAAACACAATTGTACAGTTGTGTTTTAATATTTATTCTTATTATGTTATAGTAACAATGTTCTTGTTACTATACATAATACTATAACATAATATTATGTTATAGTAACAAGGTTTACTATAATTTCGACTATCAAGTAGTCATTTTCAAAACTCAAGAACGTTAAATCTTCATAAAAGTGATGTCTTCAAAGAATAAATATTAAAACACAACTGTACAATTGTGTTTTAATATTTATTCTTTGAAGACATCACTTTTATGAAGATTTAACGTTCTTGAGTTTTGAAAATGACTACTTGATAGTCGAAATTATAGTAAACCTTGTTACTATAACAGGAATTGAAGACGATAAGGTACGTAACCTATTAATTCATTACGTCATATAGTCTCTACTTTAAGATAAAACAGGTGATTAACAGAGAAAAAGAACATTTACAGCTGAGGGAATGATTTAGTCCAGTCCCCACTTTCCAGTCTCATCTCAGTAAACAGAAGGTTTACTGCTAGCAGACTGACATATGATGGCCAACAAACGTCAAACAATAACAACACAATCAATTGAATAGCTAAATCTATCAAGGTTAGATTGTGTTTATAATTTGCATTTTTACGCCATTTAGCGAATAATGAATGAATATTATGAGTGAAGTTGGAGCTGAGTAAGTTAGCTTACCAAAATAAATTACCCTAAAGGTAGAAGTGAGCCATTGAGGGAGGTTTACACCTACAATAAAGGCGGAGGGGAGAAAGACTTGTTAACCTTAAAACTGTCGAAACTTAAATTGTTCTGAGCTCTTATTAAGGTAAAAAAAATAACCCTTAAGTGTAATAAGATAAGGTGAATTATGTTTCAATTTATTGCTTTGAAGTAGGCCTATAAATGGTCCACTAACAAATAGGCTTATTTGGCCAACCACCAACTCTGGTTTCCCTTCAGAACATATGAAATTATGAATATTTCGCCTTATTATTCACTTTCTATATGCTTATCAAATAGGGCATTGATTGGGTAAAAATTAGATCTCTATTTTCTGAGAATTCAGTTTCTATTCAGTGAGTGTTTGCCTAAAACAACTAACATTTTATGAAATATTTTTGGTAATGATAAAGGATGTTATTCATTTTTTTTCTCAAACATTTATAAAACGTAAAGGCTAATTTTGAAAGTACTTAGAAAAGGTTTAGGGGGAAAAGCCAGTAAAACTATGAAAATGTTAAAAAACAGAAAATTGTTTGTTCTTAAATCTATAGTTGTTAGTGTAAATATATTTTTGTGGGTACTCAAATCAAGGGAAATTAAATCACACAATTATGGCAAGGATTTTGCAATCGGTAAATTAATAAGCATCTTAGAGCCAGAAATGTTCTGGTTTCAGTAAGATTATTAGGTTTGGTAAGGTTATATTATGGTAAGTTATATTAGGTTTGATTTTGGTTAGATTATATTATGTTTTGTTAGATTATGTTATTTTATGTTATGTTTGGTTAGATTATGTTTGATTTTTTTATGTTAGATTTAGGTTAGGTTAGATTAACAAAAGATAATAAACGTAGTCCAACCTTACTAAACCTAACCTAACAAAATGTAACCTTGCTTGTAATGTAACCTTGGTAAGTTAATGTAATATAACCTAAAAAAAGAAAAACAAACGACCAAACAATACCCAACCTATAAAAACATAACTTTATCCAAATGGGCACTTCCTGGTGATAACACTTTTAAAAATGGTCTGATTTCAAAACCCTTTACTTATTCTCGTTCAGGACGAAATTCTGCACAGTTTGAGTACCCATAATGCTATATTTTAGTAAAACAAAACATTTCAACATTTTTCCTCTGGGTAAAACTACTTTTCACAGAAGAAAAATGTTTTACCAAAACATTTTTTAAGTAGGCCTATTCTGAAAATTAGCCCATTAAATGAATGTTATGAGAAAAAATTGCATAATGTGCTTTATAAAATAATTACCTTTTAGTTATATAATGTGATTTTTCCAACATATTTTCAGTTTGTTTTCTTTTCATGCTAAACAAAAATTTGAAAAATAATGTTGTTTTTTACAGCAATAATTTCTTGAAATAGCTTGGAAAAACTAATTTTGTGGCAGATGGCATATAGTTATGGCCGTGTATGGAATCATGATAAATATAACCACAAACCACAAAGAAAGAATTTGCATGTATCTGTTCAGGATACACCCGATTTTATTGCAAACCACAAACTTTAATTGTGTGTTTATATATAAAGTTAGATTAGATAAAAATGAATAGTGTATATTTAAGAGAGAAATAATTTTACCTCAAAATCAATTATAAAAAAATTAATTGTCAAGTGAAACAAAATTGTTAAATATAAAAATTGAGAGGTTTTATTATTTTGTTAACCCTCAAATGGTTACCCGTTGGTTTTCCGATGTTGATGTGCAGTTCTGTTAGGTTATATGTAGGTTTTCTGAGACCAGACATCGTTGAAAAAAAGAACAGCTGCTGGCTTATTTGTTGCATAAACATCGCATATAATATATCGTTCCACTCTACTGTTCATAATCTATCGCTTTCGATGATTTATTTTGTTCTCTTTGTATACTTAGAGATAATTTACCATAGCTCCTATCACGTCTCTTCCCATTCTAATGGACATCCAGATTATATCACCTATATTTTCACATTAGGTTCCATTTATATATTGTGTTTCATTAATGTATAATGTGCACTAAACTATATAGCTTTCATTTACATATTATTTGCAAACCAAGAAGATGCAAAAGAGGGGATTTCTTATGTTCCCTCAATTTTAATAGAAGACTCTTTATATGGTTTGTATTTCCTCTCGGCAAACTTTACTGAAGTTTATGTTATTAGGAAGATTTCGGCATCTCACGTTTTCATATACACTAAGAGCTTCCAGTCATACGCTCCATCTCACGAAGATGCACTGACTCTATTCATCTGACTCATTTTTAGTCCCTCTAGCCAAACTTCAGACTGTTGATCTCAATGTTACAACCTAATGACATGAGAAAGTTTAAGAACATCCACTGTACACGTTGTTAACTAATTTAGGTTGTATTCTTGCGTTGCAGTTTTCTAGACAATGAAGGACGAACACCAAAACATTAATTACTCTCTAATCTCTCTCTCTTTGGATGTTAGTTACCTTGAGATTATAGATATATTTTTGACGACCGTGGAAGCAGGTGTGGTGGCTCAGTGGCTAAGGCTTCAAACTGCGGAGGGCAAGGTCCAAGGTTCGAATTCCCACTGAGCCAATGTTCAGTACTTCACCCGTTGAATAAAGTTGACGCACAGGCCTGTAGGCCCATGTCAACTGGCGAGTGAAATTAAAAAAAAGCTTATCCGTATAGATTGGGATTGTAGTTGAATTTGAACTGCATTCAGATTCTTTTGATTTGTTCTACAAAGTGATCATAAAATATTTTTGAAAATTGTATGGATTTCAAGTTTTGTATGAAGTCCAATATACTGTACTTAATTTTTCTTTCGTATTTAATTTTGTGACAAAATAAGTTAAATATGTTTGGTTGGTTTTAAAAACATAATCAATTTTATATCACTAATAATTCTCTGATTTTATTTGGTAACAATTTTCTTAAACAAAAATTGTAAAGAGAAAACAGGATTTTATAAAGTGATAAGACTGATGTTGGATTTTTCCAGTCATGGCTGCTGTGCTACCTGATTCCGACAGTGAAGACGATTTACCACCAGGATGGGAGGAGAGAGCTACTATTGACGGTGAAGTATATTATGTCAAGTAAGTTTTAAGTAACTGGTATTACCAATAGTGTAAAAGCCCCTT